>JAFEMH010003692.1:0-251216 GCA_022495995.1 Adenophora triphylla var. japonica
TGTTTGAGTTGACTCGCCAGGAACACCACATTGTGTGGTGTGTCTACGATAGGGAGGAATTGAACCTCGTAGGACATGGTTCGTTCGATGGTGGTGTCAATTTGATATTCCTATTTCCTTTGAGGATATGAATTAGAAAATAATGCAAAGTGTTACATCCCTAATCGAGTCCCTAAACTTCAAATCTGTTCACTAAGGCCCCATACGAGATGTGGTGCTTGAAAGAAAGATCTTAGTTTCTCTCTTCAAGAAGATTTGGGTTTGCAAAACTTATAAGGAAGAAATTTGTCTCCTCGATAAGTTAACACCAAATTCGACAAAAGGTTATTTTCGAAAATTAATCTTACAACCCACAAAGAGAACAAAATGTTTGTTGCTCTTATACGATTCGTTTAACTTGAGAAATAGTTTCTCAATAAAGAATCTAGTGGGAAGTAAAATTAATCTTGAAGAAGTTCAAGAACCCGAAAAATAATATGGGACCAAGAGTAGAGATGGAACCAAGTTCACAAGGAGTTGTGGAACCGGTTCAAGATGCACTGAAGTCCATGCGTAGATCGGATAAGGGGATTCACTTTCGATCCGAACTCAAGAAATATTGATTTCTCGTCTACGGAAAGTTATGAAGTGGAGTTTATCGAAAAAATGACATGAACCTACTTGCTAATGTGGCAAGAAAGCGCATGTCCTCTCCTCGATTCGAAAAAATGGCCGGCAAAAGAGGCCATGAAGTCCAGGAATTACAATCCATGGCCGATAATCAAGTTTGGTACTTGATTGATCCACCTAAAGGTGTAAACTAAAGGTCTGGCAAGTAGGTTCTTCAGAGACCGACATGGATGGGAAGGCGTATACTTTCATGACTAAGGATTGCCCAGTAAAGGAATTTAGGCAAATTCATAGTATTGACTATGTTGAAACCTTTTCGCAGGATTACAATGCCAAAATCCCATTAGAATTTCAATTGTCATAATCGCATATCGTGACTACTGTGGGATATGAAAATGAAATGTCAAACGGCTTTCTTTTAAATGGAAAGATTATTAAGGATGTGTATAGTATACAATCTGAAGTTTTGTCGATCCGAGAAATTCTAATAAAGTATGCATGTTGCAAAGATTCATGAGATGGGTTGAAGCAAGCTTTCAAAGGAATTGAAATCTTCAATTTGGATGAATTGGCCAAAGAGTTTGACTTCAGTCAAGCACGAAGATAGAACCTTGCGTATATATGAAATTCGATGGGAGCGTAGTATTATTTCTATTGTTATATTACAATGATATTTCACTCATTGGAAAAACGAAGTTCCGACAATTTTTAAAGCGACTCACAAGTCACTTACAGTCAAGGAAAGGTTTCTCAATGAAAGATATGGGTGAAGCATTTACATCCTTAGCATCGAGATATATAGAGATAGATGCTAAAAGGATAAATTGGTTTTGAGTCAAAATACTTGTATTTGACAAGGTTCTTAGAAGAGTCTAAGAAAAAGTAACTTGTCAATGGGTCATGAATGTTTCTCTTAGCTATACTCATTATCTTACTTACAACCTATTGTTTAAAAAAAGGGAATGAATGGAGTTCTATATGCCCTAAGGCATTTGAATACATCATGTATGCCATGAAATGTATTTTAGACATAGGCGTCTCGTATGCTCTAAGCATGACGAGTCGATACCCAATCTAATCAATGTGTTAGAACCATTGGATGGCGAGTCAAGATGATCCTTAAGTACTTAAGAAGAAGACTAAGGATACGTTCTTGGTATTTGAAAGGTTGGAAGATAATCTTGTTGTAAGGGTTACATAGATGCTAGCTTCCAAGCGACAAAGTTAATTTAAAATCGCAATTAGAGCTTGTGTTTATGCTTATTAAAGGTGCGGTTTTGATTGGAAGAGTTCCAAGCGTAAAATTGTAGCCGATTCTACTACTAAGTGCCGAGATTTTATGCAACATATGATTTTAGCTAAAAGAGGAAGTTTGGATCAAAAGTTCATTTAGTGTTTTGGAAATGTTCCAAGTATCACTAATCTAAGTGGAACTTTGTTGTGAGAAATATGGTGTCATTTGTGCAAAACAATGGAACCTAAGGTCACAACGGTAGATCCAAACACATACTTAGACATTTTTTCGAGAATTCATAAAGAATGAGAAGATGTTAAGATATGCAAAGTATCAACCAATGATGACATTAGGGATTCACTCTACAAAGACCTCAGCACAAAGTAGGCGAAGCATGATGGTTAAGTGTTAGGTCCATGAGTATTCGATACATAGATGGAGCCTAGTGCAAGTGGGAGATTGTTGGTGTAATGCCCTAAAGCTTTAGCTTATGTTTAACTTAAAAACCGTTCATGTATCATCTTTATCGTTTATTATAGAAAAAGTTTACTATTTGATTATTATATATTTTGCATATTTTATTTGTAATAATCTCCGTCCCTAATTATTAAGTGAATAATTAGTATAAATATTAATGGATAATCATATGATGATTATATGCTTAGAGATGCACATTAAATTTATGGGTACTTGTTAGAGAACAAGTGAGCTGGACTTGACCCGTATGAGATTTATGTCATGGTCAAATGTCATAATTAAATCTCATATGGTCACTTCATTTAGTCCCTAGACTGAGATTATCATGACCTTACATATGATGAAAGTTATGTTTGATTTTAGTCAAACGATATCTTAACACGATATTTATAAAAGCTATCTTTGGCATGATCGGATTCATGATGGGAAGGATGATAAGTCAAGATGGAATTTGTCCCTCGAAAGAGATGTTTTGCTTGGGCCCCTCGATGAGTGATAATGATGAAAGTGTATGGCCATACCCCAATACGATTGGATTATCATTATACTCAAGATCGAGAAAGCATTGAACAAATACAAGTTGACGTGGACCATGACTTGTGTTCAATATAACATCGTGAGACAAAGCGAGAAATGGAAGTGTACCATTGGAAACGTGAACTCTTACGTTATATTAATTGGGTAGACATAATGGCTTGCTAGAGTCCGCTTATGTTTTATGAGGGTCGATTTGATCGGACTCATTGCCAATATAATATAATCATATTGGGTCACACACAATTGGAATGAATTAGTTAAACCAAAGGAAGAAATGATTGAGAGTTCCTGCATATGGCATACTGGGTCATGCGACGGACCTTGCCAATTGGCATATGTCGCCGCGCGATATAACTTGCCCATAGGCTGTTGGTGGTCGCGCGACAGGACGTGTCTGAGGCGGTTTACAGACTGTTTCCTAATACGATTAGGAAACAAATACTAATACTAACGTAGTATAAATATGAGGTCTGTGAACCCTAATTAGCTAGCCGAATTTTCTAAGGAAAAATCACAATAAAGGTTTCTCAATATTCTTCCTAGGATTTAAGGATCTAGCAATCCTCAAGAACCGTTCTTGATTCATTCAAAGGTGTGGATACTACTAGAGGGTCTTCGCTCGTACGACGATCAAGGCCTAGAGTTCTTATCTGAAGTTTCAAGTTTTTGAAGATCGAAGTTTGTGATTCAAAATCACATCGATAGATTGTTCGATAGCTCAAGAACGGAAAGCAATTAAGGTTGGTTAATTCTATCTCATAGGAATTCAATTTAATTGTATAGAACGGATCTTAGGAATCTTGGGTTTTGTGTTATTTAGATGCTAATTCCGCTGCGCATGGACACATAAAACCCAACATTATATGCACCTTATTATGTGTTGCATTTTACTTGGCATATTGTTGCATTCAAAATAGCTTATTGAGATTTATTCTCACCCTTCTCCCTTTAATGTTTTAGATCGCACTGAAACAGGCGAACCGACCCAGTAAGGACGGAAAGGAGTTTGGAAGTTGTCTTTTGGGGTTGTCAGGGTATGTGTAGGTTGGTGTTGGAAGTTGTATTTTGATAGAACTCCTTTATGGAGTTTGTATATAGAACAACTTTTGTAATAACTTATATATGTAGTGTTTGTAACTAAAATAGGTATGTTTTCCAAAGTTTGTTTATAACTTTCCTCCTAGTGGAGATGTTGAAGTTAGTTTTATAACGAAAACGTTAAAGTTTGTTTTCTTTCAAATTAAGTCAAAGTTTTTTTTTAATTCAGGTGGTTTTTGCTAGTAGGGGACCCTCCCGCCGGCACGAGCTAAGGTTCCGGGTCGGGGTCCCCACAGTTGAAGTCAACATCCTTAAGTTAAGGCAGAAATTGTGCCGAAATTTTGGCATGACCTCTCTTGACTCGCTTGCGCAAGGGGCCTTAGCTTTTGGCGTTGGCCAAGTTGTGGCTGGCATGGTGCATACGTTGAGGGTTTGATGACACTGCATCACATTGAACCTTCGGGTATGTTTTTAGCATGGTTCTGCGTCAAAATCAAAGCTAAAAGGCTAAGACTTCGGGTCGAGAACGACCTTTGATCTCAACTTTTAAGTTTGACTTGTGAGGGAGATCGGCGTAAAAGCATACACTTAGGCTTTATGACACGAACTAAGCCAAAAACTAACCAAGGTCTTGGACGAAGTGTGACACAAAGAGTGCATGATTACACGAGCTTGGATGGGCCTGTTTGGGGATGACCCCGTGCGCGCCGAAGGGCGTAGGAAGGCCACCAAGCCGCACTCGAACGATCACCCCGGGTTGAGGGTCAGAGTGTCTGTAGATACCGAGGCAGAAGTGCGTGTAGTGTGCGGTCACTAAATTCTTTTTCTAAGTAAAATAGAGATTTTCATAATGAGTTTTAAAGAATTTATGCGCAGTTCAAAATATAGCATAAAGAATCAAATATGAACGGAAAATGCACGAACATGTTATGATTTTGAAAGAGATGAAAAAGCAACATCTATTTTTTTGAAACAGTCCAATGTTTTGAAAATTGGAGCTATTTGAAATTTCTTTTTTGAAAAGAAAAGTGAGGAACACGAAGCACGGAGAAAACACACATGCACACAAAACGAGAAAGGATAAACGAAAGTTTGACCCACGAAATGTTTTTAAAATAATGGCAGTTTTGAAAAAACATGTTTAATCCCCAGCGGAGTCGCCAACTGAAATTGAAATTACCCGGATCGCGCGCGGAAACGCGGCGAGCGGCTTTTGCACTTGGGACCTCGCTGAAAATAGAGGAGTCACCATGCCGTTTTGTATTATGAGCCTAAACTTTGAAAAAGGTTGGTTTAAAAAAGGAGGTCATTTTGATTGGTAGCCAAAACTTAGGAAAAGGATTTTGAAAAGAAGATCGTTTTGATTGGTAGCCAAAACTTAGGAAAAGGCTTTTTTTGAACAGAGATTGTTTGGTTCGGAGGTCAGGTTACGTTTCGGGAAGAGTATATGGAGATCACACGAAATGCCTTGCATGACGGTCTTTCTACCTTTCTCGAAAAGTGTGTGTGTGTGTGTGTTCGTGTTGCTTTTGAAAATGAACTTGAATCACAAGCTTTAATCTTGGTTTGAATGACATACGTTGATTCTGGTAAAAGAGCGTTTGAATGACAAAAGTCGGTTTTGAGTTTGAAAAGGGGTTCGAATAACGAACTGAAATCTTTAGTTTGAATGACAAACGTTGATTTTGGTAAAAGAGCGTTTAATGTCAAACGTCGATTTTGAGTTTGAAATGAGCGTTTGAATGACAAACGTCGATTTTGAGTTGGAAATGAGAGTTTGAGTGACAATCGTCGATTTTGAGTTGAAAATGAGCGTTTGAGTGACAAACGTCGATTTTGAGCCGAGCATTACGATGTTACCCATTTTGATGAAAATGATGGCAAGTAAGATGCGATCAACGAGTCATTTTGTGACTTGGATGATTGAAAGTAAATACTATCAACAAACCAAACGGTTTGGACTTGTAAATGTCAGTATTGAAATGCGGTATCAACGTCTCGAACGATCCAGACGGTAAAAGTGCGATAGACGAGCCAAACGACTCGGATTTGTAAAGATGCGAATCAACGAACCTAACGGTTCGGACTTGTAAAGAGCGTAAAGTAAATAGCAATATCAATGGATCAAATGATCCGGACTTTTAAATGACAATCACGAACCAAACGGTTCGGACGGTAAAAGTGCGATCGACGAACCGAACGGTTCAGACGGTAAATGACATAAAGGTAAAACGGGACTCGATCTCCGTTTTAACCCAAAATCACTTTTCTCGAGGGAGAAAAGATGATAGAGGGAGGATCATCTCGAGACCCGTAGACGATGTTTCGTCTACATTTTGAAACTTTTGATCGGGTCAGAAATAGCGTATGACGCGTAGAAAGAGATGAAACGGAAGGTTGAGAGTGAGAGTTTACGAATGGCTAGGTGTTGACTCTTTGGCTCAGGAGGACGTATGTCACGACCCTAAACCTAGGCACATTTTGGTCACACGTGGAGCACGTGAAAGTGGGGTGCATTGCATCTCATATTATGCATTATATGTTATTTGGTTTTATTATGTGTTTATTTGGCTAAGTTGCTAAATTATGTGATTTTAGATGTTATTAAATTAAATTAAATTATATAATGTCTAAATGTAGCAAGTGGGAATTAATGTATTAAAATTATAATATTTGAAATTTTAAATAGAAATGTTATAAAAAGTATAAGTAAAATTTTATTATGAGACGGAGGGAGTAATAATAATAATAAAAATAAAAGAAATGGGGCGGATGGTTTAAGAAATTGAAGTGGTTTTGTTGTGTGGGAACCATAGATTATTTTGCATGAAAGAAATTTGACAGCTTGGTTCTTCACGTGGCTCTTCACATGGCAAAGGCAAGTTTGTAATAATACATGAACGGTATAAACCGAGCTACGAACATGGGCTTGCCCGAACTTGGGCCCAGCTATATTGGGCAGTGGATAGTGTCTAATTATGAAGTATTAGGGCCGAGTAAGATCTTCCTCGTATGCCGAGGAACATTTATCTCGGCCTTATGTCATCATTCTTGGGCCGTCATGTCGGAGTTACCGAGGAGAGAAAAGTTATTTGCTCGGCATATATCCAAGTGACGAGGAAAGAAAATCATTCTCCCCGGCATATCTCCGTGTCGGCCATTTACCAAATGACGAGGAAGCAAAATCATTTTCCTCGGCCTATCTGCAAAAGGCCGAGGAAAATCATTTGCCTTCCTCGGCGTTCCGGCTAGCAGTTACAATCCTTATTCAACGAGGATTATACAGCCATGATCCAATCAGGATTACAATTACCAACATCAATTCAAGTCAAACAATGACTCCTAAACAGATATAATTCTTTGAGGATTATATCTTATCTCTTTACAAGTTCATTCCAACATGGATTCCATCAATCCATTCCTATAAATACAAGCCCCATGGCTCATTATTCGGTACGTTACTTTTTACATTGGAGAAACTCTGTCAATTTGATTTCTCTAATATCAACCGTGAACTTACTCTCACGCCGGAGGGCCTTTAGCCGGATCCGCCCCGGCTTAGTTTACGTGTTTTCTCTTATTTTCAGGCCTTGCAATCGCCGGAGCATTCAACGCTTGGATTTGGGCTGTTTTGACGATTTTGGCATCATCAATTGGTTCCATTGCCGGAAAATCGATTCAAACACCCATTGTTTGGCACAGGAAAACGCCGCTTAAAGCCAATTTTCTTGCCGAATTTATTCTTTCTTGGAACGGAATTTTGGATCGGTAAAATGCTCTTGAAGCCACCGAATCATCAGTTGTTGGAATTTGCCCAGATTCCGTTAAAGGCGATTTTAGCATTAAAATTCGATCCCAATTTTGGCTTGGATTTCGTGTGTTGGAAAAATCACAATTGGTACATTTGTTTTTGGTTAAAATTTACCATAATTTTAGCCATAAATTCGGATACAGTGAAATTGTGATTTTTGGAAAATTTTGCATTTAATAATCATTTGTGATTCATAATGGACGGACAATTCACAAGTGTTACGGCCGAGGATCCCACCCAAGTGAATCGGGAAACACTGAACCGAGGAGCCACCGCTCCTCCTCCTCCTCCTCTACCTCGACCGATGCCATTCCTCCCCTTGCCATGACTCTTCGTTCCATGGGTCGTGCAAATGCCGAGGAGAGGGCAATGACCTTCCTCGTCCTACTCGTGCTCGTGGGAAGCAAGCGGGAAGGAAGAAAACAAAGAATGCCGACGCCGGTCAAGCGGGAGGATCTCAACCCCCGTTGGCCAGAGCGCTCTTTTGTTACACAAGCAAATGGAGACTTTGCAAAGGATGTATGAAACACAAGTTGCTCTTTTGCAAATGGACCCGCATCATTCCATGGCTTCATTCATTGTACCATCAATGGGCCCACCTTTGAGAAAGGAGCAGGGGAGAGCATCGGGCTCCTCCCACGAAGACTGGCGAACTACCAATGCCGGCTCGGGGATTCTCCTCGTCCTCGGCATACCGGTAACCATAAGGATCCCGTGGTCGACTCCGAGAAGCCAAATAACTCCTAGGGAAGAGGAAGTGAACTCCAAGGACCTAAGGACAAGACTCGCTTGAATAGGCGCCTATCCCTGCTCGCCTCATCATGACACCTAGGCGTCCAATGTCTCCTCGAGCTCGTCGACCAGATTCTCCTCGTCCTCGTCGTTCGGATTCTCATCGTCCTCGTCGACCAGGACTCTCCTCGTCCTCGGCATCGAGAATTTGCTAGGCCAAGGACCCCGAGCCCTACAGATGATACTTGGCGCACAAGACCTGGAACCAAGACGTGATAAGGCCCCCTCCAAACGTGATGGCCACCGACATGAAGAGGGAGCATAGTAGGGTGAATGATCGCCCCAAAGAAAAGTCGATCGAAGCTCCCAACGAAGCACTCGCTCAAGCGGTGAGAAGGAAATAGAAACAAAGCAATGGGAATTTGTTGAAGCAAAGGAGTGGATGATAATGGAGAGGGGAAAGAAATATAATGACGACGATTACGATTGGGCCACCCGTCCGTTTTCCTTGAGGATAAGCTGGCTTTGCACCTCCCCATCCTAACCTCAAGCTCCCAAATTTTGAGAAATATAACGGAACCACCGACGCCAAGGACCATGTGCAAAGTTTTGAACAAACCATGAATCTCCTCACCACTTCTTGATGACTTGCTCTGCAAAGCTTTCGCGAGCACCTTTTCCGAACAGCTTTGACTGGTTTCGTGAGCTCAAGAAAGGTTGCATCGATTGCTTTGGAGGGGCATGAGGAGAATGTTCTTAGATCATTTTGCCACTACTGGGAAGAGGAAGATGAGATTAACCGACTTGGCCAACATTGAGCAAGGGAAGGGAGAGACCACCCTCGCCTACTACAATAGGTTCCGAAATGGCGGACCAAGTCGAAGAAAGCCTCACCGATAGGGAGGTCATAGTTTGCTTCAACTCTGGGTTAAAATCGGCCCCCTCATTTATGAACTCTCGGCCCAGGGAACCTAGCTCTAAGGCCGAATTGTACAAAGTGGCTTATGCCATTTCCATGGCCGAAGACAAGACAAAGAAAAGGGGAGCCGACAAGACGGAACTGAAGCAACTAACCCCGACGTAATGACAACGGGAACGGCAAGGGTTCCAAAGGAAGAATAGAACCGAAGCACCGAGAAGCCGGAGTTCACCCCTCTTACAAAGCCCATCTCCGAAATCATGCGGCTAGTGAACCTTCCTCCACCTCGTCCGATCACCCAAAATATCCCCGCAACAAGAACAAATACCGTGATTTTCACAAGGACAGACGGCACACCACCGATGGCCTTTGGGCCCTTAAGAAGATAATCCAACAATGGGTTGACGAGGGAAAGTTAGACCGTTATGTCATGAAGAAAGATGGCAAGCGAAAGCGGAAGCAAGAGGAGAGTGAAGATGACTCCAAGAGTGAGGATGAAGATCGAAGGCCTCCTAGGGCTAAACTACATGTGATCCGTGAAGAGGTGACCTCCACCCCGAAAGCTAAGGGACCGAGATCCACGAGCTAAGCAAAGTATACCATGTCCTGCTTGGATCCATAAAGCGAAGAAATCATTAGTTTTTCTCCGAATGAGTTGGCGGGAAGTCGAAGCGGCTCGTGAGCGGCCATTGGTCATCAAGGGTCGAATTGACAATGTTGAATCCGAAAGACTTCTTGTTGACACGGGGCCTCCCGTGACATCCTGTACTATTCAAATTCCTTCCAACAAATGGGGTTGAAAGACAACTGCGCTAGAGCCATATCATGGAAGGCTTGAAGGATTCACCAACCATAAGGTGGGAGCAAAGGGAACCGTAGAACTAGAACTCGAAGTCGGCGATCATCCCTTCCGAGCCAAAGCTACTGTCACTTTTATAGTCATGGACTTGACTAGTGACTATCATGCGATTATCGGCATTCCAAGTCAAGCCAAACTTGGGATGGTAGCCTCCCTTCCTCACCAACGAGTTAAATTTCCCACTCGTGCTGGCATTGGATGCGTGAGGGCAACCCCCAAAGATTTCTTGGAACATGTTGTCAAGAGCCGGAAAAAGTCAAAAAGCGTGGAGATAGATACGCCCGAGGAGAACATCAAGATCACCAAATCACAGAAGACCACGGAAACTAGCTCTAGGATGAACTATATCCGTGAAGTATGGGAAAGGGAGGAAGAGGAACCTATGGTCTTAGAAATTGTGGATGACCAAGGCGTAACTCTACCCACACTGGAAAAAGATCCTATGGTCCTAGAAACTGCGGATGACCAAGGCATAGTTCTACCCATCTCCGAGGAAGACCCCATTCTCGTCAACGACCAGAACTCGGGGGCCAACCATGACTCGGGGAAGAACGATCTTCCAGACATCGATAAACTTATGGAGGAAGAAGGCCTCAATGTAAACGACAATGAAGATCATCATCGAATCCCTAGAATTTCGAGACGGACCAGAAATGAAGCCTGTAGATGAGCTAGAAGAGGTAGTCATTAATCCTGACTATCCTGAACAAAAAATCAAGCTAGGAGGCCAGCTATCACAGGAAGAGAAAGAAAGAATCATATCCCTCTTGAAAAACAGTCTCGACGTCTTTGCTTGGAGAGTCGAAGACATGAGGGGGATCAATGAAGAAGTAGCCCTCCACCGCTTAGAAGTTGATCCTTTAGCGAAGGCCATCTCCCAGACAAGGAGAAATTTTGCAAGGGACAAGGAGGAAGCTATAAAAGAAGAGGTGCAGAAATTACTCAGCGCCGAAATAATTCGCGAAGTCAAATACCCCGTTTGGTTGGCTAATGTCGTTATGGTGAAGAAGCAAAATGGGAAATGGCGTATGTGCATAGACTTTACCGATCTAAACAAAGCCTCGCCCCCAAGGACAGCTATCCTCTCCCCATAATCGACAAGTTGGTGGACTCCATTTCCTCGGACACCAAACTCTCGGCTTCTTAGATGCCTACTCGGGCTATCATCGAGATAAAAATGGCGAAAGAAGACATCGAGAAGAGCGCCTTTCAAACACACATGGGAATTTCGCTACATCATGATGCCTTTTGGGCTCAAGAATGCCTGGTGCCACTTACCAACGGATGGTAAATCAAGTTTTTGCAAGTCGAGATAGGTAGAAACATGGAGGCTTATATTGATGACATGGTCATAAAGACCAAGGAAGGCAGCCACGTTCGACCTAGAAGAGACCATTCACAACCTCCGAGCAAACAACATGAAGTCAATCCAAGCAAGTGCGTGTTCGGAGTTACCGCAGGGAAATTCCTAGGCTTCATGGTTTCCCAACGGGGATTGAAGCAAACCCGAGAAAGATCAAGGCGCTCATTGACATGAAGGAACCTACCACCATCAAGGAGGTCCAAAGACTTAATGGAAGAATTGCGGCCCTTGGAAGATTCATCGCCAAATCCGCCGAAAAGTCACTGCCTTTCTTCAAGGTATTGAAGGGCACCAAGAGCTTCTCCTGGACTCCTGAATGCTCGGAAGCGTTCCTCCGGTTGAAGGAGTACTTGGGTTCCCTCCTCCCTTGCTTAGCACTCCAACCTACCGGTGAGATGCTATACGTCTTCCTAGCCCCATCGATCACGCCGTCGCAGCTGTCTTAGTTCGAAAGGATGAAGGAATTCAGAAGCCCGTCTACTATGTCTCAAAGGCTCTGTCCGATGTAGAAAGCAGATATTTTAATGTGGAGAAGATAGCATACGCACTGGTCATTGCTTCAAGGAAGCTGCGTGCATATTTTTCTGCACACCCTATCACCGTCTACACCAACGAACCATTGAAGAAAATCCTTCACAAGTTGGATGGCTCGGGACGTCTCCTTAACTGGTCAATCGCTCTAACGGAGTTCGATATCACATACCAACCAAGGAAGACCCTCCTGGCACAGCCTTTGGTTGACTTCATGGTCGAGATCGCCTTTATGGGTGAGCATCTCCCCACCTCCCGGAAGCAAAACGCGCCGGAGGAAAAGACTCTCCCATTGAACTCCCATCCAACCGTTGGATCCCGTATACGGACGGATCAGCTACCAAGGAAAGAAGCGGAGGCTGGAGTTGTACTAGCAAGCCCGTAAGGAGAATATACTATACAAGATGCCATCCGCTTCGTGATTCCCTCTAACAACCAAGCCGAATACGAGGCTCTCATATTTGGCATTGAGTTGGCCTCCTTCTATGGGAGCAACTAAGGTGGCCGCTTCGTGACTCCCACTTGTTGTCAAACAAGTGAAGGGAGAATATAACACTCAAGATGTCACCCTTGCCAAGTATAGAGGCCTGGGTCCTAGATATGACGAAGAAAATGGAATTTTTCGAGCTCAAGCGTATAGGAAGGGAAGACAACCAAGTCGCAGACGTTCTCTCTCCAAACTAGCCACCATGGACGTGTCTCCTTCGGAGACCAACCCATATGTAGTTTATGCCGAGGAACCTCGCGTATGAAAGATTACAAGTCATGCTTTCCGGACGAGGAAGAGAGATGCCGGATCGATGACTACATCGAATACATTGAGAAGGAGAAACTCCCGTAAGATGATGCTCGAGCCAAGCTTATCAAGAAGAGGTCTCCAAGATTCGTGGTGATGAACGGAGTCCTCTACCGAAGATCTTTCACGAAGCCTCGCTAAGGTGTGTCTATCCCAAGGAAACCGAGAACCTCCTCGGCGTAAGTACATGAAGGTGTTTGCGGCGGACACCGGGGCCGTAACCTTAGCCGACAAAATCATATCGCTAGGTTACTACCGGCCAAACCTAAGGGAAGACGCGTACGCCTATGTTCGAAAATGTGACAAATGCCAAAGGTTCTCGACATTCCAAGACTACCTCCGGCAATGAAAGCAAACACTAGTAATACCCACGTGGCCATTTGATATGTGGGGATCGACCTCATTGGACCCTTCCCACCCGCCCGTGGTAATTGCAAGTACGTGATAGTAGTCGTTGATTACTTCTCCAAGTGGATAGAAGCCAAGGCATTGGCCAAGATAACGGAAGAGAATGCGATCAACTTTGTTCATGACAACATCCGGTGCAGATTTGGCCTTCCGCATACAATTGTTTCGACCATGGACTCCAATTCTCCACGGCATTTACAAATGTAATTGGGAAGAGTCAAAGTACGCCATGCAAAAATCTTCGCCAGCGTACCCCAAGGCAACGGCCGGCGTAAGCCGCCAACAACCGGTCCTAACCGCCCTCACCAAGAAACTTGAAGGTCGCGAGGGTAGATGGTTGGACGAACTTCCCTAGCTTTATGGGCCGTTCGCACAACCACCCTGGGGCCAACCTAGGAAACCCCATTCGCACTAACCTTCGGCTCCGAGGCTACGGGCACCGCCAGAGATGGCCATCCCTACGGAAGGAACTCCCATTATGATGAGCAAGTCAACAAGGTCAATAGGCTCCTAGACCTGGACCCGATAGATGAAAAATGACTAGGCTCGCGAGATGAGGATGGTGAATTACAAGCAAAGGACCAAGGCATATCACGACAAGAGGGTCATCAAAAGAGTATTCCAAGTTGGCGATTGGGTACTTAGAAAGATCGAAGCCATCGGTCGGAAGGCGTAGCGTAACAAGCTCTCCCCAAATTGGGAAGGTCCCTATATCATCACTCAAGTCATCCGAGAAGGGACCTCTACAGATTGAGGACCAAGGAGGGGAAGGATCTCAAGCATCCATGGCATTCCGACAACCTTAGAAAATATTATCACTAGTCTAGTTTATTTTGCAATAGATTAGCTCTTTATTTTCGGTCTTTTATTTTCGGTCTTTTGTTTTCTTTTGTCTTTTAGTTGATAGGATTGCAGCTTCTATGTAATCGCATTTCGGTTCTACGAAAGCAGTTTCTTCCAACATGCAAAGCAACTATCGCCTCTTCACTCCCAAAGACCTAAGATGAGGACATTACTTCCGACTCTCTCGATACACACAGCCAAGACCAAGGATCTTCCTTGGCCCGATGGCTCACCAGCGCCCAAGACCAAGGGTCCACCTTGGCCTCGATGGCTTAACAACCGCCAAGACCAAGGATCCTCCTTCGCACGATGGCGTACTCAACCGCCAAGACCTAGGATTTTCCTCGCCTCGATGGCTTAACACGTGCCAAGACCAAGGGTCCACCTTGGCCTGATGGCTTAACAACTGCCAAGACCAAGGATCCTCCTTGGCCTGATGGCGTACTCAACCGGCCAAGACCTAGGATTTTCCTTGGCACGATGGCTTAACACGCCCAAGACCAAGTGGTCCACCTTGGCACGATGGCTTAACAATCGCCAAGACCAAGGATCCTCCTTGGCCTGATGGCGTACTCAACTGCCAAGACCAAGGATTTTCCTTGGCCTGATGGCTTAACACAGCCAAGACCAAGGGACCACCTTGGCCTGATGGCTTACAACACATCCTGTCAAGGGCCCACCTTGACTCAGGATACCAAGCTGCCAAGACCTAGGATTTTCCTTGGCCTGATGGCTTAACACAGCCAAGACCAAGGGTCCACCTTGGCCTGATGGCTTAACAACTGCCAAGACCAAGGATCCTCCTTGGCCTGATGGCGTACTCAACTGCCAAGACCTAGGATTTTCCCTGCTGATGGCTTAACACAAAGCCACTGGTGGTCCACCTTGGCCTCGATGGCTTAACAATCGCCAAGACCAAGGATCCTCCTCGGCACGATGGCGTACTCAATCGCCAAGACCAAGGATTTTCCTTGGCACGATGGCTTAACACGGCCAAGACCAAGGGACCACCTTGGCCCGATGGCTTACAACACATCCGTCAAGGGCCCACCTTGACTCAGATACCAAGCAGCCCAAGACCAAGGAACCTCCTCGCCTCGATGGCTTACAACACTTCCAAATAAGGGTCCACCTTGACTTAGGAGACTAATGTACTCAAGACCGAGTACTTTCCTCGGCCTAATGGCTTGATAAACCTCCTACCATGAATCTACTCTGATTCAGGATTACAACATTCAATGCCGAGGAAAACTTCCTCAGCCCAAATGAAGTACGAGTATAGCTACAGCCGAGGAATCTTTCCTCGGCCTAACCACTTGCTCCACAAGGAACAAGGGACCTCCCTCGGATCCCACCTTCCTAAGGCTAATGCTTTGCATAAATAAGCGTACTCAAAAATATAATGCTTGCATAGCATACCAAAATATAACCAAGTTAGTGAAGTGACAAGAATCATGACAAAGGATTTTTCATTGATATTCAAATGGAATTACAGATCCTATTGTCTATTACAAAAAGCAGAAAAGGAAAAACTATCCTAAGACTGCTGAGCATCATCAAAAGGCTCTTCAAGCCAGCTGGTAGTAATGGAGCCAGGAGGAGGAAGGGTAGTTTGATGAGCATGGGCATTAGTTTCCTCGGCCATTCCCCCTACCTCGGCTTCCCTGGCCTCGAGCTCTTCCTCGTCCCGGATCGCCTCCACCAAGTCTTTGATGTTGCCGGATAACAGGGCCGGCCTCCATACTTCCCCTCGCATGCTTGGGCATCCTCGCCGCTATCAATTCCAAGTTGCTTGCGTAGAAGGGAACCAAGTGATGGAGAGCCCTAACTTCCTCACCGTATTGGTCCCGCATATTAGCATGGCTATCTTGTTGATGTCTAGGCCGGTGGAGGGATCATCAATATACTCCTAGCAAGATGAAGGTATCCATCTTCGAACATGGTGGCCGTTTGCTCGTCACAAAGATCCCTGGAAGGCCGAGCTAGATACCACGCGCATCCTTGAACGCCGGCTCTCCTTCAAGCGCACCACGGCCTCATTCTCCTTGGCGGGAAGGGAGGCCTCCAATCCTCGGTGATTTGGCCTCGCCTTCCTCGGCCTTTGCCCTGGCTTCCGGCCTTATCCGCTAATGCCTCGCGGCTCCTCCCCTTTTAGCCGGAGATCTTCCTCGGCTTTAGCCTTCTCTTCCTCGGCTCTTTTACCTCGGCCTCCACTTTGGCCTTGGATGCCTCAAGCTCGGCATCCTTGGCCTTCGAAGTTTGACCAAGGAAGTCTTGTCGCATCACTCTTTGCTTGGGCGGCCTTGGCCTCATTCAGCGCCCTGGCCTTCTTTTTGGCTAGCACGTTCTCATATGCCGTAACAGAAGCCAACTGAAAGAAAGAATTAATATTAGAAGTGCAAACAAGTGTAAAACAGATCTCACAATCAATGATCAAATGAAACTGTTACCTCGGCAAGTAAGAGCCCCTTGCGGCGAGCAAGGTATCGTCTGGAGCCTCTCGACAAGAGCATCATAGGCGTCCTCATCCATTGCTCTCTGAATTGGAGCTCGGCCTAATCTTACCAAAGGTCCCTCCCTAATTTGCAAAGGAAGACCCCGAGACGAGGAATGTCGAGGGCCATGCTCTTAGCTAGCTCATCGGCTCAACAGCTTTGGATGTCCTTGATAGCCAAGGTTGGAGGAGGTGAAGGATTGGGGCCCCACCAACACTTGCCCGCTTGGCTACGGCCTCCTAAGACCGGAAACTTGAGGCCTTTTGAGCCGATTTCCTTTCAACAAGGCCGGTTTCTCGGCCACCGCTTCCTCGGCCTCGCAGGAGGGTTAGGCATATCACCAACCATGGGTTCAGCCTCGCCTCTGATGCTTGCGTCCTCGGAATTTACATCCTGGTGAAGTTTGAGGGGAAGGGGTTTATCACCACCCGAACGCCCAAGACCAAATTACGAGCATTGGCCTCATCCTTCCTTTCCATCGTGAAGCGCATTTCTTGCTCAGCTTTCTCTTTCGCCTGATCAGCTCCTGGGGACTTAGTCTCTCCATTCCAAGGGCTGCTTCTTCCTCGGCGGTTAAATCTGTAAAGACAAGGAAGAAATGGTCAAGTACGAGCAAGAAGATTCAAGGTCAAGTACGAGCAAAATAATCTGACGCAAAAATTACAAGTGTCCAAGATAAAAGTTTACGTCCAACAATGTTAGGTGCTCCAATACATTGATCACGGGGACGCTCATCATGGCACCTAATACAATCCTCGTGGAATACGAAGCCTGGATGTATCGTCCAATCATTGAAGCGACGTCCTCTTTTAACATTGACGAGGGGAGCCACCCCGTCCTCGTTCCCCGGCATCAATCCTGCCTGGATATAGAAATGATCCGAGGATTCAACTTGCTTCCAATCCAGGACCCCTACCCTGGCAAACTCTTCCAGACGCTTGATCAAATCTTTGGTCCACCCGTATTGTTGGACGGCAAAGGAAGATGTTGGATCATCACAAGGAGACTGGAACTCCCAACCTTGGCGGCTCTCAACTCGGATAACGTGGTTCTCCCAGCCTGGAACTTTGCTGGACATGGGAAGAAGCAACTTAGGTTTCCTATTGGCACTCCTAATAACTACAAGCCATTGTTCCTTGATAACTTGGACAATGTAGAAGTGACGGAAGGCTCCCATGGTCGGCTCATAGCCTAAACTACGGCAGAGGATGATGAAGCTAACCAGAACCCTAGTACCATTGGCTCCTAGCATGGCCGGCACCGCCTTTACATCATCCAAAACTCACAAATGAAGGGGTCTAGGGGAAGACGGAGTCCCTGTTGAAACTGTTTGAAATAAAAGTGGACATAGTCTTGGTTATAGTAGAAGGCCGTCTCTTCTTTTTCCGTCTTCGGCTCGATCTTGCCCATATAAGTTAATTTATACTCAGCGCGGTTCACTTTGTACTTGGTGTGCAGCCTCTCAATCATGGGATCCCTGTGCTTTGGTGCCTTCTCGATTTGCTTTCCTCGGTTACTCGCTCCTCGGCCTCCTCTTCTTCGGACAAGGCGGGCATCAGCTTGCGCACCTTCAACGAAGGCGTTAACTATCTGAGTAGACGAGGAGGGCTCTCCTTCTCTTCCCGTCATATCTGCATAAAGACGAGGAGACAAAATTATTTACCTCGTCAATGGCCGATTAAATGACGGAAGGAAGATTCCCCTCCTCGTCATTCCATAAGGCCGAGGAAGGAAGATTTCCTTCCTCGTCATTTCATAAGGCCGAGGAGGGGGCCGTACCTCTCAGACGCTCACGCATTTCGCGATTGGAGGCCGGGTAGAACAGTTCGATGTGCTCCACCATCTCAGCCCTATCCTCAAAAACTATGATGTTGGGAGAACCAGACTCAATCCTATCTATTCTTGTGGAGTCTGGGTATTGAATGAATAAACGGGATCGGCCATAACCCCTCAACTGCTTGCTTATATCATCCAAGTTCAGCATCAACCATGGACCCCTTTCTCGTCGATAAACCCTCAGATTGCCCGTATGATATCCATAACGGAATCGGGGGGAATGGTCCCAAGAACGAGCCATTTCTAAGGGGAATCAAAGATTAAAGGGGAAGTTCATTCAATATTCGAAGAAGTTTAACAAAATACAAAGAAAATCAAAAATTTGAAATTTTGAGAGTTTGAAACAAAAATTCGTGAAGAAAAGATTGAATCTTCAATAATGGCGGTTCATGTTCTTGATTCACATATGATTTCTCCTAACAACCCCGAAGACGCTAAAGCGGGAAGGGAGTTCGTGGAGAAGGGAAGAAAATCATACCCGAGTTTGCAAGAAAGAACGAAGTCGGCGTAAAACAACTTCGCCGGAAAAATGAAGCTCGCCGGAAACTGAGTTCAAAGATCGCTGATGTTTTCGCCGGTGAATTCTTGCCAAATACTTTCAAATGCTTGAGGTTTGTAAAGAGTAAAATGAAGAGGGTTTTAGTTTTTATACCTCCCCAAATCGGGTCGACCCATGGGTAAAGCATAAATTCGGGTGAGGCGCCCCAAGAATTAAATGCTAATTACAGTTATCAAGGCGTGACAAGACTGGGGGGCCCCAGGTCATCATCAGAATAGCAACCGTCAGTTACCAACCAATGACACGCGTCAAACCTGTTCGTATTCCATGTGCCGATGCCGAGCTGACTTTCTACTCGTCCTAAGCCAAGCTAGAAAGTCGGGGGCCACTGAACGGTATAAACCGAGCTACGAACATGGGCTTGCCCGAACTTGGGCCCAGCTATATTGGGCAGTGGATATTGTCTAATTATGAAGTATTAGGGCCGAGTAAGATCTTCCTCGTATGCCGAGGAACATTTATCTCGGCCTTATGTCATCATTCTTGGGCCGTCATGTCGGAGTTACCGAGGAGAGAAAAGTTATTTGCTTGGCATATATCCAAGTGACGAGGAAAGAAAATCATTCTCCCCGGCATATCTCCGTGTCGGCCATTTACCAAATGACGAGGAAGCAAAATCATTTTCCTCGGCCTATCTGCCAAAGGCCGAGGAAAATCATTTGCCTTCCTCGGCGTTCCGGCTAGCAGTTACAATCCTTATTCAACGAGGATTATACAGCCATGATCCAATCAGGATTACAATTACCAACATCAATTCAAGTCAAACAATGACTCCTAAACAGATATAATTCTTTGAGGATTATATCTTATCTCTTTACAAGTTCATTCCAACATGGATTCCATCAATCCATTCCTATAAATACAAGCCCCATGGCTCATTATTCGGTACGTTACTTTTTACATTGGAGAAACTCTGTCAATTTGATTTCTCTAATATCAACCGTGAACTTACTCTCACGCCGGAGGGCCTTTAGCCGGATCCGCCCCGACTTAGTTTACGTGTTTTCTCTTATTTTCAGGCCTTGCAATCGCCGGAGCATTCGACGCTTGGATTTGGGCTGTTTTGACGATTTTGACATCATCAATACATAATACTAGTAGATGGAGAAGCTTTTCCTTCTCACCTTCTCAGTTCTTCTTCTTCTCTCTCAGTATACTCGTACCGTCCCTAAACCTAGGGTTACCTTCAGAAAATCCTAAAAAATCAATCGTTGATCCCTTTTTATTTCCGACTTCATATTTGTGATCAGGGAGTCGATTAGAGCAAGTATAGCCGGTTAAATCTTCTTTTTATTTCGGTAAATTTTGGTAAGTTATTATGATTTATTTCTTTAATTATTCATAATATATATAAAGATGATATTATGACGTTATAATTGAGTTTTGATAATTTTGGTTCATTTTATTTGGCTTTGGCAAGAGGAATAAAATGAGATGTGGTTGAATGAATGATTCTTGGCTGGAAGGAGTATTTTTCTTACCAGCATTAAAGTGTTCTAACTAGCTAGCACAAGAATTCCTACTGTGTAGGTTAAATTAATAATATATTATGAATATTACTCTGTTCATGGGAGCATACTTCATAATTCATAAGAACTATTTTGGAAGCCTTGATTCAAAATAGGTAATTGATTGCTTGGAAATATGCCATACGTTTCATTTGAATTGAGCGGTTAAGTGTATTTTTATTCTTTTTAAATTAGTTCTTGTTCCTAAAGAGTTTGAATGTCTTTCTCCTCTGTTTTTCGAAATTAGATGAGCATTTGCAAAAGTACCATCTTTCAACTAATAAATACAATAGTGGGTGTTATTTCATTATTATTATTCTAATTAAATTCCGTTCAAAATATTTAATTGGCCCAAATTGATATTGGAAAGGGCTTTAAATATTGTCTTGAAAAAGGTTGAAAGGTAATTGTGAAACTTGAACCAAAGTTAGTAAAACTTGGTATTTGAACTTGAAACCTTTAGAGAAGGTGTGTTAATGTTATATGATGTACGGGTAGGGTTACTTATATTATATTGTATCCTTACGTCAGGGGCGGAGCCAGGAATTGGCCGAGGGGGGGGCAAGATTACACGGGGGTTCGGGGGCAGCGCCCCCGAAAAAAAAATTTCGGGTCGGACAAGTAAAAAATGGGTCGGATCCATGAAATACAATGTATTTTAGTTAACAAAAATGATAAAAGTAAATAATTCAAAGAACAATTGAAATAATGTTGAAGTATTTAACGCAAACAATTTATTAAAATATATTACTCGTACAAAAAAGAAATTCAAATTTGCTAATTAAACTTGGGATAATAGGAAGAAAGACCAAAAACAAAAAAAATGGGAAAAGCCTAACGAATTAATTAAGATTGAAAAAATGTGAGGAAATTAAGAGAAAGAATAGCAAAGATGGAAGACAAATAAAATTAATTGAAAATGTAGGTAGCAGGGTTCGAACATGAATTTGAAAGGAAACACCAAAGGCTTTAACTTCACACCTTCTACCGCTGAACCACACCACTCACTGGTGTTAATCTTGAAGTTAATTATATATATACATATATAACAAAAATATGGTGGGGGCAAAAAAAAAAAATTTCCACTGCATTTCCGCCGCTGGGGGGGGCGAGTGCCCCCGCCTGCCCCCCCCCCCCTGGATCCGCCCCTGCCTTACGTGATGACCTGTATAGGGTTATTTGTTATTAGAGTGTATCAAATGTGTTGTGCGCTATTTACTTGGTTTGGACAGGAGTGGTAGCATCCTGTTATTGATTTACATATTGTGTAATGAATGTGTAGGACTTATGTGCTATACTTTGTGCCATACGAGTTTACATATTCATAGTTAATTGTGCACATAGTGTTAAATACGTGTTGCACTGTTTCAATTGTTTAACATGAGTTGCAGTACCATGTGTACATATATGTTGATGTCCCGTTGGGTGGACTTACTTTCAAGTATCTGTGATGTGCTTGAATATGGTATACCAGTTGATCTTCGGGAGTATAGGGAATGCAACCACTTATAAGAAGATATTTCATAAGGTGATTGGATGTCCTTATACTTGTACCGTTCACCCCCTTCTGTGGCCACGGATTGAGGGGTTCAGCTTCTGTGGATATGTGCAGTCATGCCACATGATAGCGAGGCAGCTTATATGGATCTCTATAAGGGGTCGTATAAGAGGTGAATGTGCACTAGCAGTTCACCACATGAGAGGAGTATGACTCCCACTGTAGTACTACATATGACCCAGATGGGGAAAAGGTAAAGGGAAAGGTAACGTAAAGTGTTTACTGTTTTCCCAATGTGATTGAGCAACCTGTTTATGTGTTGCATATTGTATGGCATATTGCTGCATACATAATAGCTTGCTGAGATTTTATCTCACCCCTTCTCCCTTTACTGTTTTAGATCCCGCTGAGACAGGAAGACCGGACCAGTGAGGCCGGGGCAGGAGTTTGGACATCTTTTGGTTGTCGGGGTATGTGTTGTCTTGGGGAGTTGGGATTGTTCTGGTGGTTATTCTTTTGGGAAATGTTTTGTATATAAAACTTTCAGAAGCTTATTTCTGTTGAGTTGGGTTGTAAATAAGCTTGAGTTTGGTTTGTTTTATGGTTGGCTTGTGTAAGCCTTACCAGTTGTATATTTGTATAAACAGGGTGTGTTTGGTTTTAAACAGGTTTATATATCGCCTCCGTGTAGAGAGGTTATTTTGAAATTGTTTTTAAAATGGGTTGTATACTTTTCAATTAAAAAGTAAAGAAAAGTTTTTTTTAGAAGGTGTATTTTGGGACTCTCCATCCTGGGACACGAGTTTATAGGTCTCGGGAGTTGGGAGGAGCCCACAACGTATACGGGATACGAAAAGGTGTTTGAGAGGTGTTTCGGAAGTGTTTGGCTCGTGTTTGGTTGGAAAATGTGGTTTTTACGCAAATCGAGGCATTTCCGGGGCAAACCTTGATTTTGAATATGGCAGAGTTTCCCATTTATTTGGTGTTCAGAAACCTAGGAATTTGGACAGCGTTTCGACTTGTGTCGGTTTAGCCTACGTTTTTGGAGGATTAGAATCCACCGACGAGTAGCACGAGGGCCCCCGAAGAGAAGAGAATTCCATCGACGAGTAGCACGATGTGATGATGTGTATCCGAAAATTTTCCCATTTTTGTTTGAAAAAAATCAACGAAAACGGAGTCGCCACGCCATTTTAATTTTGAGGGCCAAAACTTTGAAAAAAGCCCGAGATCAGAGATTTAGTTTCGGAGGTCATGTTACGCGTCGGGAAGGACGTTAGTGTGCACCCGACGCGCCTCGTAAAACGAGTCTTCCAAGCTGAAAATCATTTGTGTGTGTGTGTGTGTGTTTTGGCCAAAATACTTTGAAACTCAGAAAAGTAAAAGTTGGGATATCTTTTTAAGACTTTAAACTGATCCCATGATTTTTTGGAAGATTTTTGGATTGAGATTTGGTACTCAAAAGACCTTTTGAAGTTGAGAGCCATTTCTGCCAGAATGAAAAAGGCAGTGGACCTTTGATTTTGAAATGGATTCAAGGGTCTTAAAACTTCATAATCTGGATAAACTCAGAGAATGAAAGTTGTTCTAGACACCTTAAATAAGGTTTGTGAGAAGGAATTTTCCATTTTGGAGAAGATTTGAGGGGTCAAAACCTTCTGGAAACCTCAGATATGAGATCTGGATTCCCAGAAGCTGATGAACTAGCCTCTGAAAGAAAATTTGAAAAGAGGATTTTTACTCACCCAAAAAATAAAGTAAAAATATGTCTGGAAATCTCTGGATGTTGGCTACAAAAAGTGTTTTGTAGTCAACACCAAATTCTAAGTTCATCTGTGTCCAAAAATTAAGACCATGGACTGAGGTCTGAGAAAATTGCTACTGGACAGCAACTTCTCAAGAAAGAAAATATGATTTTAAGGGGGGTTTTGCATCCATGCTTGTCCCCATTTCCCTAGGTTTTGGTTAGTGATCACTAGACATTTTAGTGGTGAATCAACTATACCAAACCATCCTTGGGGTACATTAGGACTAAGCATTTCATTTGCTTGGGGAGGGGGATTTTACCCTTTGAAAATGAGATTTTATGCTTGAAAATGGTTTTTAGGGTTTTGAAAATGAGTTTTCTTTGCAAGAAAGTAAGAAAGCTTAAAAATAATTTTGATCTTTGTAGAAGATCATCCATGGAGATGGTCTTCCATGGTGATCTTCTTAGATCTAGAGCAAGAAGATGAAAGAACTACATTTTGTAGTTTGAAGATGCATGCATGGTTGAGATTTAGGGTTAGGAGGAGGAGGGTTTACCAATCTTCCTTGTGTTCTTGAGTGTTTGGCTTGAGTGTATGAGTGTTTAGGGCTTTAATATGAGAGTGAGTGGATGAGTATGAGTTGGGAAAGATTGGAGAGAAAATGGTGACAATTCAAGTGAATTCTCACTGTTTTCTCTCTATATTTCGCCAGAGGTTCGGTGCAAAATGTGTTTTTCCTCTCTATTTTTGTGACTGGAGGGCTCAATTTATAGCCCTCCTGAAAATGCAAACATGTCCGCGCGGATGGATCCAGTCGCGTGCACTGTTCATTAATTGCTGCTTCAGGCTTTGGACACAAGGAATAATCTTTTTCAAAATTCAAATTGACCAGCCAGATTATGTTTCCAGCATTTCTATTTGTGGTTTTATTCTTTTGTTTTTCTTTTTTTAAGATTCTTTTTGAGGTTTAACCTTAAATAACAATGCCCATTTTACCCTCACTTTGTTAGAAATGTTAGGATTGTTAGGAATTGTTAGAAATGTTATAACTTTCGTTAATTTTCTAACGAAAATTCTAACAAGCTCAAATTGGAGCACTTACAGTAGCCCCTCGGCGACGGCGCTTTCGAAGGAAGCGGGGTCGTCGATAAGAGTAAGGCTCCATATTTGGCAGGATGATCGAGTGTTCGGGTGGCTGAACCTAGCGATAGGCTACCTACGTATCCCGGGTGGGAATCAAGCCAGTCGTAGTTCGGGTCTTTGACCCAGGAGATGATGGCATTTTAGGTGCCTCGAACCTGATGAGCGAGTTCTACAGTCGTTTGCTGGAAAGAAACTCTGCTGGGGATAAGAGATGACCATTTTCGGTCTGATGGGTATCCGCTCTGCTGGGGATAGGGATGACCATTTTCGGTCTCTGCTGGGGATGATTGCGATTTATCGCTTTCCTAGTGATAGCGTCATAGGTGCCTCAAACCTTGAAGATGGCGTTTTAGGTGCCTCGAACCTTGGAGATGGCTTTTTAGGTGCCTCGGATCTTGATGATGGCGTTTTAGGTGCCTCGGACCTTGGAGATGGCGTTTTAGGTGCCTCGAACCTTGATGGCCTTTTAGGCACCTCGGACCTTAATTTGAAATGGCCTTTCGGTGGACTTCGTCTGCTGCCGAAGGAGAGGGTGACCGTTTTGGTCGGGGGGGCTGGACCTAATGATAGGCTACCTACGTATCCCTAGTGGGAATCAAGCCCTTTCGTAGTTCGAGAACTACTCGAGATTCCGTTGGCTTTTGGGATTCCGTTAACTTTGCTGGGGATTTCGTTAGCCTTTGCTGGGGAAAATCAGACGTATTCGTCTGGGGAATTGGTCTTACGTTTGACTGCCGGGGAAGATTTTGATGAAAGATACGGGATCTCGTTATCTTTCTCAGGGCACTCGGTCTTACGTTTGACTGCCGGGGGTAATTTTGATGAAAGATACGGGATCTCGTTATCTTTCTCGGGGAGATCGGACTTACGTTTGACTGCCGGGGGTAATTTTGATGAAAGATACGGGATCTCGTTATCTTTCTCGGGGCACTCGGTCTTACGTTTTACTGCCGGGGATGATTTTGATGAAAGATACGGGATCCGTTATCTTTCTCGGGGCACTCGGTCTTACGTTTGACTGCCGGGGAATGATTTTGATGAAAGATACGGGATCCGTTATCTTTCTCGGGGAAATCGGTCTTACGTTTACTGCCGGGAAGATTCTGATGAAAGATACGGGATCCGTTATCTTTCTCGGGGTACTCGGTCTTACGTTTGATCTAGGGGTAATTTTGATGAAAGATACGGGATCCGTTATCTTTCTCGGGGCACTCGGTCTTACGTTTGACTGCCGGGGATGATTTTGATGAAAGATACGGGATCTCGTTATCTTTCTCAGGGCGCTCGGTCTTACGTTTGACTGCCGGGGATGATTTTGATGAAAGATACGGGATCTCGTTATCTTTCTCAGGGCGCTCGGTCTTACGTTTGACTGCCGGGGATGATTTTGATGAAAGATACGGGATCTCGTTATCTTTCTCGGGGCGCTCGGTCTTACGTTTGACTGCCGGAGATTGATTTTTGATGAAAGATACGGGATCCGTTATCTTTCTTGGGGCACTCGGTCTTACGTTTGACTGCCGGGGGAGATTTTGATGAAAGATACGGGATCTCGTTATCTTTCTCGGGGCACTCGGTCTTACGTTTGACTGCCGGGGAATGATTTTGATGAAAGATACGGGATCCGTTATCTTTCTTGGGGAAATCGGTCTTACGTTTGACTGCCGTTGGGGAAATTGATGAAAGATACGAGATCTCGTTATCTTTCTCGGGGAAATCGGTCTTACGTTTGACTGCCGGGGGTAATTTTGATGAAAGATACGGGATCTCGTTATCTTTCTCGGGGCACTCGGTCTTACGTTTGACTGCCGGGGGTAATTTTGATGAAAGATACGGGATCTCGTTATCTTTCTCGGGGCACTCGGTCTTACGTTTGACTGCCGGGAATGATTTTCTTGACAAGGGGCTGACTTTGGTTAACTTTGGGTTAACTCTATCAAGTTGGGGACTGAATTGCAGAGTCCTGGAATTTTAAGGGGCAAAAGGGTCATTTTGACCCTTGCAATCCTATCCGCGCGGATAGGAGCGGAAAGTCAGGGGTATTAATTAGGGCCAACGCCCTTTCTCTTCCCCATTCAGTTTTGCAGTTTGTCGAGAGCAGAGAGAGAGAAAGTGAGAAATCCGCCATTTTTGGCCTAAAAAGCTTCGAAATCTTCCGATTTTCTTCGATTTTCGAGCAATGGAACACGGGGAAGGCGCTTTTCAAGGTCAAGGACGTGGCCCGGTAGCGGAGAGGCGATTGGAGCTCGTCCGGATGAGGAGGCATTACAATCTTTCGCAATCGGTTGCGGAGGAGCATTACCCCGATGCTTGGCAACATTGGGCTTCGGATTCGAATCTCCGAACGGTATACTTTGAAACCCTTTGATCCCTTTGTTGATTTCTTGTTTGAAATTTGAATTTTGGGTGATTTTTGAATTTTTTTTTTTTTGAAATTGAATATTGATGTTCATTGTCTTTGAATCTTGATGATTATGTGAGTAACCCAAAATGTGCATTTTTGCTTGGGAAAAAGAATTGGCATTTTCGCCATTTTTTTTAAAAAAAAATTCGAAAATTGCATATGAAAATTCGAAAATTGTGATTTTTTTTTTTGAAATTGAATATTGCATGTTGATGATGATGATTTTTTTTTTTTTGAAATTGAATATTGATATTGATGAATGATGATGCAATGCATGCATTTTGTTTGGAAAGAATGGGCATTTTGCCAATATGGGATGTATGTATGTTTAGGATATATATTTTTTGAAAAGTGGGACGGATTTTTCCTCCCGTTGCATGTAAGATGGATGATATGCATGTATGCAAAAAAAAATTTTTTTTTTGAGATGATGCATGTTATTTTATGAAAATGGGACGGAGTTTTTACTTCCGTAGGAATGCATTTTTTTTTATTATTTTTTTTTGATGAATGCATTGGGACTTCTTCTTGCTTTCTTTCATGCGAGAAAAATGGGGCTATGCTCATTGTATCTTTGTTATCTTTGTCGAAATTTCTCTCTTTTTTTTTAATGTAAATGCAAATGCAATCTTTTTGACATTTTCTCCTCCTTTTTTTTTTTGCAGGGCGGAAACCGTTTTGTGACGGAGCAGCTGAACAAAATGAAGACTCGAGGATCGGTGGAGTCCGTAGTTGACCTGTGGGATCGGCTTCCGGATGTGGGCCGAGGAGCTTTGCCGAGTCCGAGACAGAGTGTTGTCGAGACGGGGCTTTGGGAGTTCGTTGAGTGCTTGAGGGGGCTGGTCAAGTTCCCTAAGAGCAAGGGCTTGATGTTTGCTGCGGCGCGGCCTTTGGTGGGACGCGACCCACACCTTCCACTTCTTACGGGGCGAGGCTACGGTTACGCCCTCCGATTACGGCTGCGATCACGGGCTGTCCTTTAATGGACGCGGCATTGTGTGGCGGGATGGCTACGGCGATGCGTCTGCGAGCTCTTAAGGATTTTCCCCTATTCCTAAAAAGGGGATGGGGATGGAGTATGCCGTGGTCTACGGCAAGATCGTGGAGACCATTGTGAGCTATGAGGCTGGGGAGGAGAGGATAGGCGCCGATCAGATTGCCAGGGCCTTCTTGTGGTTTGCTTTCTCGAGCACCCTCTTTGGGCATCTTTGAGGACGGCGATCTTTGCCTTGTTGAGGTCCTTGGAGGACATGGAGGCAGTAGGAGATGTCTCGTGGGGAGAGGCCGGGCGCGAGCTTTATTTTGCTCTAGATAGGTACGTAGGAAGGCTGTGAGCTCCTTTGTCTTGCTTTGAGTTTGCCCTGGAGGCATGAGCTATCTTTTTGCTTTCCCTCTTCTTTTTTTTTTTGAGCACGCACTTTTCTTTTGCCTTTGGATTGATTGGATTTTTACCTTTCGCGGTATGGGCGTTGGAGTTTTTCCATGTCACGATGTGGCGGCGGCGGCGGAGTACGTCGGGCGTATCCGGCCATGCGGTCTTGGTCCAAGCATGCCCGGGAGAAGATAAGCTCCGGGGCGTACGACTCTCGAGTACGCGGATTGCCTTCCTTTGACGGAGGCCGAGACGGATGAGGGGATGATATTCTTCCCACAGGATCGCTTTGAGGTGGCGCGGTGAAGGGCGCGAGATTTGGGCGTGCGGCGGAGGATTTTGAGGGTCGACTGCGATGCATATTATGCGGGAGAGAGGGTGACGCGCCAGCATGGCGTGAATTCGGCTTTGAGGACACCGGTGGAGCCTCCCGTCGATATGATGCACCCGAGCGATCGGTCCGTGACTGGGATGATTACCGAGCCGGCCGGCACTTCTCGGATTTCGTGGCGATTGAGCCATATGCGACATTCGTCTTGAGGAGGCGAGGATGCCTCGGAGTCTACGGATAGGGAGGGGCTTGGGATCCGCGGTACCCTCGGACGGATTTTTCCTATATCCGGGATGGGAGTCCGATTGAGGGTGCGGATCCCTCGGCCGAGCGACTTCCACGAGCTTTCCGGCCTCGTCCAGGGTATGAAGGTATGGCTTCACCTTTTCCCCTTCTTTTCTTTCTTTTGTTTCATCATCTTTAGCATCACTTTTTTTTTGACGCTTTTGCTTTTGTGCAGTTTTCGGAGGTGGTCGTCGAGAAGCTGACGAAGCAAGTGATCGGAGCCAAGAGATTCATCAGGAGGATGGTCGCTTGCGGGGCTCCTCAGGCTAGAGCGAGCGACCACGGCGGCGCTGTCGGACGGGAGGCTTCCCTATTCGCTCGAGACTTCTTCGGAGACTCCTCTGTCTCCTCTCCTTGATCCCGCGCGATGCGCCTTCGGATCACGTCATTCTCGGGGATCCACACGGGCGGGGACACGTTTGGCGGCATGGCGGGTCGTCTTCGTACGTGCGGGAGTCAGACGCCTTCACCTTCGGATACGACTTTTCGCGAGATCTCGGCTTGCCCTATCGGAGCGTGCCGGTTGGTCTGATGAGCCTCTTTGCGGAGACGAGGACGATTCGAGCCCGAGATTTTCGGGGCTCTGAGGAGGCGGGCCCGAGTCGCAAGAGGGCGGGGAGACATCGGGCGCTGGAGACTCCGATTGATTTTTTTTTTTTTGAGATTTAGATTTGTACAGATTATGCACATTTTTTTTTTGATGTAATAATTTAGGATTTTATTTTATGAATGCTTGTTTTTTTTTTTATGCACACTCTTTTTTTTTGGAATGTAATAGTTTAGGATTTTATTTTATGAATGCAATGCAGTATGAATGCAGTGTTGCATGAGCCTTGTTTTTTTTTTTGCAAGGGTGTTTGGTATATGAACTGGTTTGGGGAGTTTTTTGTTTTGCACAGGTTTCGAGCAACCGGAACGGAATATTCCTCTTTTGGTGTAGCAGCTTGGACTGTTGCAGATTTTTTTTTTTGGGAAAGCAATCCCATCCGCGCGGATGGGGACTGCATCTGACATTGTCCTTTAATTTTGGTTCGGACTGGTCTTGCTTTATTTCAAATTCAAATATCCTCTTCAACCTCCGGTCCAACTTGACCATTTTCGGGAGAAAGAGAGAAAAACCATGGAAATGGCCAAAAATTCTCCAAAATTGTCCAAAGAAAGGCAAATGTTGTTCTTTGAAAAGTTCAAGGAGTGGTGTAGGGAGATCATGCATGAGAGAAGATCATTCTTTGAAGAAAGGTACAAGATACGATGCTTGTGGTCTCTCAAAGAATTGGTTCCGGATTATGACCTCTTAAGAGCTTCTTCTTCGTTTTGGGATACTAGAAGGCATGTCTTTTGCCTTTCCTTCAACGAGATTGTTCCGACTGTCGAAGAATTTCGGGCCTTGCTTGGAGGTCCGGAGGTGGAAGAGATAGCGGTTCCTTTGCCGGAGGGGCTTCTTTTCTTGACAGGTGTGCGTCCTCCTTCATCTTTCCCCGGAGTAAGCGCAAGGTATGATCCGCGGTCCCTATCATTTCGATATTTCCGGTCTTCCCGACAGATTTAGGGGCCTAGGTTTGGTGGATGATGCCTATTGGGATGCCTTTGCACTTTGTATGTTTGGCACCCTGTTCATGGTCTATTCCTTTGGGATGCGCCATCGGTCTTTCTTGGATGTAAATCGTTCACTGTCGCACAGGCGAGAGATGTCGTTCCTTTGATTACGGGGAGACTTTTCATGCTCTCGACAGATTAGCTACCGGAAGGCGGTATATGCGCGAGGGCGGCCCGTTTCTCTTGACCACATTGGGCGATGGAGCGTTTGGGGGTTCTTCGGAAACCTACGATATGATCGAGCCTTGGACTTTTGCCGGGAGGGTGTTGATGTAGATTTTGATGATCGGGGCTCGTGGGAGCGTTGGATGGCGGGTCGCCGGGCTGAAGATATCGAGATGGTCGGTGCCTCGTTGGCGGGTGGAGACTCGAAGAGTGCTTCGGGATGGGTCTCCCGTGGTCATGCTTAGGGGCTTTCTCGGTCCGGCTTCTATATCCGGCTTTAGTCACGAGACAGTTTGGCTTGGAGCGGAGTTCCCTTGGAGGGTTTTGATGATATAGCCACCGGGGTGGTGGCTCCTGTTTCTATGGATGATCCCTCGGTGTTTCCATTTCTTTCCCGAGCATGGAGGTATGATGCCTTTCCTCCTCGGGTCATTCTCGAGCGTCAGAGACCGGTGTTCACGACCACTTGGTACTGGATTGGTATGAGAGGCATGCAGGAGAGACTCGGGTGGCTATTTTCAGACGGCGTGAGGCCATTGTGGGTGCGGAGGACTGGCTTTACGAGAGGAGGAGGGCCGAGGCGAGGCCAACCCTCATGACGGGAGCGGAGACGCGCGGCCGATTATGAGGCTTACGTCAAGAGACGGGAGAGGAGGGCTCCTATGCTACCGGCTAGGCTACGAGGAGATGAGGGATGACGCTAGGGCTACTAAGGCCACTGACGAGAGGCTGGTTTGATAGACCACTGTCCCTATACCGGAGCTTGGTAGGAGGAACACCGACATTTTCTGTTCGAAAAGAAGACTCGGAGGGGGAAGAAGAAGGGAGAGGCCGATCTGAGTGGCTTGGAGTGACTACGAGATTTCCGAGTATCCCTTTCTTGCCATAGCGAGACACATTAGTTTGATTATGTACCTTAGTTTTCCTTTAGCGGGTTGTCGGTTGTAGGAATGAATCGGGCTTAGACTCATCAAAGAGCTTTTAACTTGTAATGAATATTTGAATTGCTTTAGAGTTTTTCGAGACGCTTTCATGGTACGATCAATTGTATTGATGCCAAAGTATGACTTTTATTTGTGTTTTAGACCGAACCGTTTCCATTTGCCTACGTTCCCCTCATTTTGAGGAGCTCGGGTCTTCGTAGTTCAACCTTTGGTGAACTCTTTTTTCTTTGTTTTTTTGTGTTTTTTTTTTTTGTTTTTTTTTGTGCAACCCTGTTTTTACCTAGGCCGCCCTTTTCGGGTTTCTAACCTAGTTGGGTATTACTCTTTTAGCACTCTTTTTTTTTCTTTTTTTTTTTGTTTTTTTTTTTTGTTGTTTTTTTGTTTTTTTTGTTTTTTTTTTTTTTTTTTTTACGCGTAGTATCTGCGCGGCTTGTCACCATTCACTTGGGTGTACAAAGGGATTCCGTCGAGGTGCACGCAAGTTGCATGGCTCCTCCGGAGAAGATCTTACGGACGACATATGGCCCGACCCATACGGGCTCCCATTTGCCGAGAGGGTTGATACGGGTGAGGCTTTTCCTTTAAAACGAGATCACCTTCTCGGATCTCCCGATGCTTTACTTTCTTGTCGAAGGCTCTGGCCATTCTTCCTTGGTAGGCTCGGATGTGTTCCATGGCCTTCGGTCGGCGTTCATCTAGTAGGGCCAATTCATCATGGCGACTGCGGAGCCATTCGACCTCGTTGATCGGCTTTCCGGCGGTATACGGAGCGAGGATCTCTAGCTCGATTGGGAGTACGGCTTCCATTCCGTATGTGAGGAGCAAAGGTGTTTCCCCGGTTGCCGTTCGGCGATGTTACGTAGCCCCGAGTGCCAAGTGTAACTTCTCGGGCCAATCTACGCCTTGGACGGCCATTTTCCGGATGATATTTTCCGAGTCTTGTTTCTTTGCCTCGACGGCTCCGTTGGTTTGGGGCACTGTAGGGAGATGACTTGTGACGGGTTATTCGGAATTACGCGGCAATTTTTCACATTCCCCTTCGAAGTGGGATCCATTATACGAGATGATTTGGTGTGGCGTATACGCACATGATGTTTTCTTTGATGAAGAGGGCAACTTTCCTTGAATTGAGGATTTTGTAGGACTTTGCGAGCATCCTTTCCGATTCCTTGAAGAAATCGCCAATCTGCGTCTTTTAGGCTCTTCCGCGGTTCCCAAATTCACACTTGTCAAAATCTCTTCGGCGGCTTGGGCTCGATTTTCCTCTTTCAGGACAACTTTGCTTAAAGATTTTTTTTGTTGTTTGATTTTCTTTTCGTTTAATGTGTCTGCTTTTTTATCTAATGAATTATTATTAAATTTTTTTTTTAATTCATCATTAGTTAAAGTGGCAATCAAGGGATACTCAGAAAGGTTCGTCATTTCATTGAAAACGAAAGGGAATACAACGTTCGCTACAGACTCGTAGTCTTCAGGCGTAAGGCCGTCGGACGACCCTAGAGACTCGATCTTAACAAAGAGAGACTGGGAGGACTTGTCCTAGATTGACACAAAGGGACGGGGGACCAATCCAAGCTTGGTGATCATTTCCTCTTTGGTCGCGGACGGGCACGAGAGGTTTTCCCAATTTTTAGCGGCTTTGCTATTGGTGGCCTCATGACTCGGGAAGCTGTCTTTGTTTTGTTTTCCTTTCTCAATTCTTTGCTATCATCTCTTGGACCGAGCCGAGATCAATCGGAATCGGCACTTTGTATCTCTTCTTCGAACAATTCTTTGCATAACCGAGACCATCCCGATCATCGAGGAAATTCCGTGGCCTTAGCTTTTAGCCTTTGTCGGTTCGAATTCGGGTTTCGGATCTTCTGGGCGTAGGAATAGTGGTTGTGAGCTTCTCGAACTGTTCCACCGGAGTCGGGCACGCCTACGAAGGTATACTCACTCTTCATGGTAGTGGTAGCCCCAGGTATCTTGGGTAGGTCCGGGAACATTCTACGGACCGGGTTAGCCTTGGTTCCTCTGAACTTGTTGAGGCTATCCTGTAGCTTTAGCCATCTGCCGTAGGAGTGGGCTCTGTGATGTTTCTGGTTGTGTGGGACCCTTTACAAAGTAGTCGGCCAAATTAGGATTGAAGGGGAGAGACTTAGGGTTGTCGGCCAGGGACCTTTCTGTGGCGGCTTCAAATCTTTTTCCTTTCGCGGTGTCAGCTGAGGAGGCCTCATATCCCGGGCCGTGGCGAGTATTCTGTCCTTTCACCTCGATGAGTTTGTGAGTTCCTTGTTGGTGCTTTCCCAGGCCAGAGGCCGGGTAGATAGCTCATTTTTCTCATCATTTTCAAGACCGGTGGGATTTTATCCCGAGTGATCGTCGAGATCTATGTTGCACACTTGGGCTTTGGGAGGCTCGGCCGTGAAGCCCGTTAGCATGAGACCTTCCTCGTCATGTTTGATTTCTAGAATAGGTATTCCGCCCGTATCTGTGCCCTCTAAAGTGACTAAATCTCCGTAAATGGTCGTCGGATCCCCATTCGAGGCGAATTTCACACACTTTGGTGGAGGCTTGAGGCGACCCCTTTGACTTGGTGCGGCCAAGGTCTTCCCAGCGAGGGCATTGAAAGTAATCGGGATGTCGATAACACTGGAATTCCACAGTATCAATTTACATCCAAACCGGAGGTCTAAAGTAGCGACTCAGGGCTGCTCGGGATGTTGAGTCGTAAGCTTTGGTTGTGAGGAAGAAGGCTTCAAGTACGTAGTCTTGATATCAAGCAAGCTCATGATCTTTGCTTGGGAAGAATGTTCATTCCGGACCCATTATCAACCGGGACCCGAGGGAGGCGTCGTTCATCCAGCGGGTGTGATGAAGAGAGGCTCGTTATGATCGGCCCCAAATTGAGGGAGGTCGAGATACTGTGAAAGTGATTATGTTCCCGTAGTGGATGTTTCCAATCAGTGTACCACATCATCGGGAGTAGCATCAATAGGCACGAGAAGTGCGAGCCGGGCTTTCTTCCGGCTTCGGTTTATGGGGATAGGACGAGGTGAGTAGAGACCGAGAGGAAATGTTGGCTGTGTTTGCTTCAAGCAGGTGAGCACGGGATCCTCTTTTCGAGTGCAGGTTTGTTGTCTTAGCATAGGGGCGGCGATCTTCTTTTGGTGCTTGATCTGTGGCCTTCTTATACGCCTTGGGATTTCCTTGGAAGATACGCCGGAGCGGGTCAACAGATTAACTTCCTCATCGGTCGTCTCTTGGTGGATTTCTTCAATCTTTGCTAAGGTCAATGGGGAGCCCTTTTGGCTATTGGCCATTGGTTACGACGGAGTCTAGTGACGGTGAGAATTTGGCCCATCTTGGCTCCTTCTGGGCGGCCCTTATAACCGCTTCCCAAGTCACGGGCTTTTGGGTTTGGGGTTGTGTTGTTGCCCCTTGGATGGCCCACGAGCTAGGGCGTCCTCCGATTCACTCTCATGGCCGGCCTTGCTCATTGTTATCATGCAACAAGAGTCGCTATTGTCGGGACTCGGCGGCTTTTCGATTTCATCCCTTGGATGGCCCGCGAGTTGTGGCTATCGGCCTCCATCTCATCGTATATCCTTTTTCTTTCAATCTTGCAAGTAGGGCGGCCACGGGTGAAGGATAGGCAACGTTCCCCTTCGGAGTTTGAGGTAGCGGCTCGATAGATACGTGTCCAAATAAGGAGCACCGGGGTCCATTGTCGGGCATTGGAGCAATTAGAAAGGCGTCATGTGGATTCATAGGTATGAAGGCCCTTTGAGGAGACGTTCGAGATCGATAACCCTTTTCGGTGATTGCGAGGCATTCGGCTGCGCTCGAGCGGCCATTTGTGACCCTTACGGTTGTTATGCCATCCGTTCTCGGGAAAGAAGAAAAAGATCCGATAACGTTCTACGAATTCTTCATCTTACGGTGGCTGAAACCCTCCATTCTCGACCGGTGCTTCAATAAACCCTTTCCATTCACCGGTCGGGTTCTTATAAGGAACGTTGTGTTCTAGGATTTCGGATATGTACGGATGCGGGCGCGGGCTTTCTTTGTCCCTCATCCTCACGAGTATCCAGGGCATTGGCCACAAATGCATCTTACAAGTGACACCTCGTAGGGGTCTGTCTCCATTGGTATCGATCCGCATTTCTGGCGGTCCTTCGTCGTTGCTGGACGACAACCAACCATTGTGCACGGCTCCCATAGGCTCATTTACGGCATGATTGTTCAGATTGTTTCCGGATCGGGGCCTCGGTTGACTCTTCACTCTCGTCATCATCATCATCATCGCTGTCATCGGAATCTTCTTCTCATACTATCGGGATTTCGGCTGAGAGGAAACGTCGATCAAACCCGTTGGGGGAATATGGGTGCGTGCAACCGCAGAAATTGTCATATGTTCCCATTCCCGGAAGCGGTAATTGTGACTCAGCTTCTCCTCCCGAAATTGCGGGGAAGAGTGAGAGGAGGTGGCACGTATTTGACACCGGAGTAGGATATAGAAGGAATCCTCCTCTTCCGATTCTTCACTGTTCTCGGGATCATATTCGGGCTCTCCCAAAGCCAATTTGCGAAGTGTACTAGCTCCGGATGCTCTTCGGCCTCTTTCTTTGATAAGCCCCGATCTGAGCGCCGCCCTGAAACTTTCTTGCTCAATCTTTCTCGATTGTTCTAACCATCTTGTGTAAATGGTTCTTTCATGTTACGAGCGGAACGGCCCGGTTCTTCGGTATCGGCCTTCCCTTTTATCCGAGAAATAGCGGGCCTCGTATTCTTGCAAGGAGTCTCGACATGAGACCAAGATGGGTTGATTCGTTCAATATCCTCAAGGCGAGGGGAATCCGAATTCGGGATCCTCGACGAGGTTGGCCACGGGTATTTGGGGACCTTCATCGGCATCTTCATGGTCATGCGAAGATTCTCCGCATTCAATCATATTCACACGATTATGGTTCCTTGGCGAGAGGATTCTTGGTTTGTGTTAGGCCCTTCGGGGCCTTCCAACTTTCCTTGCTCTATTAGCCCCTGGATCGCCTTTTTCGAGTGAAGCGGTTGTCGATCGAGATGCCCGTGAGCTTGATGAAAGGCACAATACCTTGTAGTATCCACGGGAGCATTCGGATTTCTAGGTTGGAAATTCTCCAAAGGCCGCAGCAAGCCTTCTTTCACCAGTCCCCTAAAGATGTCATTCGGGGGCATTCCAAAGTTTTCGAGATTTATGACCCGCGGTTTGGGCTCATTTGGTTTCTGGGAGCAAAAGGAGTCGTGTTATTACATTCCTGTCCCGCATAGTTAATCATCTCTTTGCCTTTAGCGGGAGCGAGGGCGGTGTTTGCGGGGAGGAGCCCGATATCGTGGCGAGGTGCGGCGGCCGGTTCTTTGATTGTAGGCCTTTTCAAACTTAGGCTGCAGAGTTAACCATGGCCCGTAAGTACGAGTATGGGAAGTGAGCGAGGAGGCTCTCGAGATGTGGTTTCAAGCATGGTGGAAGATGTCCGAGTTGTTCCTCTTCGGAAGGAGGGATGGCCATTTCAGCGAGTTTCGAGATTCCACCGCTTGTAGAAGTCCCCAACATTCTCATCGGGGCCATTGCTTGTTGTTTGTAGGTCAACCCTATTTGTTTCCCATTCCAAGTTGGCCTTATATTTTTCGTGAAGGCATTGGTAATCTGGTCCCATGTAGCCACGGCTTCGGGTTTCAAACGGAAGAACCACTTTAAGGCACTTGGACTTCAAGGATAGGCGAAATAGTCGGCCAGCTGGCGATTGGTACATCCTTTGGCTTTCATCGCCAAGGTATATGTGTCCAAATGGGTTTTCGGACATGCGGTCCCATCAAAGAGATCCAGTTAGGCATCACGAATTTGTGGGGGCGGAGGAACAATGGAGTCCGGGTGCAGTAGGCCGGAAGGCGGGCTTCTTGGCGGTCGGTTCGGCGATCTGCGCTTTCATTTCCTTGTGTTGTTCCATGAACCGGGCCGGATGAGGGTCTTGTGGCGGAACCATGGCATTCAAGCTAGTGGGTGAGCTAGAGAGGAGCTACCAGCTGGAGCGGGCGAGGTGGAGGGAACGGCCGATCCGGGGACGTAGGTGAAAACTGTCACTGAAATTTGAGTTACCACAGGGAGCATGAGTAGGAGCTGAGCAAAAGGGTAGAACCTTGCGGCTTCTTTGTTGATTTTCAAGCTGGCAAAGTAGGTGGGGGCAGCCCGATGTAGCCGGATAACTTGGATTTCCAGTGGGGCCCGTAAGTAGGCTTGAGTGCGGGCTGCTGTCCGGATTGTTGAATTGCATGGTACTTGTGGTGAAGGTGTGTAACCGGGGAATGCTGCGGTCTGGTGATTCGGATGACAGGGATGGAGGCTTGGTAACCCATAGAAGTCGAGTGAGGAATGGATTTGTGTGAGGAAGCGGTGAACTAGTGCTGATACGAGGAGGGGCTCTGACGTGGCCCCCAGAACCAAGTTGTGGCGGCATTCGGCTGTGGCTATTCTTTGTGAGGGTCCGGATTGATCGGTTCCGGGCGAGGAGGGATCCCGATTAGGCTGTGGCATTCCGAGATAGCCCCAACCATGAGAAGACATTCCGTGCTTGATTTTGCCCCCAACGATTTGTGCCGTCGAGTGCATGGATCCGGTGGTACGTGGTTGGGGAGGCTGGTTGACCCGAAAATCGAGGAGCATGGGTTACAGTAGTGGCACCGTAGGAGGTGGGTGGCGGCATCCTGGTGTAATCGGGCGGCGAGAGTGGGGTTGGCATCCTCGTCTTCTTCCACGGTGAAGGTGCCATCCGGATTGAGGCGGCGGCCGGACCGTGACTCTTAATAGCCTCCATAAATTTGTTTATTTGTGCTTCTGTCGTAACCTCATACGTTACGCTAGCGATTCCCTTTGTTGCTCTGTACGAGGGGTCCGGGAGGCGGAGTGATGTTATCCCCATCATTACCGGCTGTGCGGACATTACGAAACCCGGAGTCGGAACAAAGCGGCGAAGGCGACGATGCGCTTGACTCTTCCCAGCCCTGATCAAACGGTGACCGGTGCCGAAACCAAGCTTTGTGCGGAGGCTGCGGGGAAAGGACATGAAGGTTCGAGATGTGCAGGAATGGAAGGAGGGTAGGTGTTTGGGCTTTAGGCTCATGCAACATGCGATTATTTGTTCACGTTTACTTAAAACATGTTTTATTAACCTAATCGGTTGGAAAAGATTGCTCTTCTTTTTCGCAAACTACTCGATTCTGGATCGGTGGGCCCCGTCACTACGTCTATAAGCCCCTCGTATTCCACTGTATTTCGACCTCCCGGGGTGGACGGCCCGGGCGAGGGTCCTATAGGGCAAGCGGGTCCCACCGACCGAAGAAAAACGATCCTAAAAGTCGGCGGGTAATCGAGTCTTAACGAGCATTCGATGTAAATTACGGACAAGGCGACGTCGAAAGTCAAGATCATGTCCGAGGAGCTCGACGAAAAGTCGGCATGATTTGGGTGATAAGCGTCCACAATTGATCTTGACTTGTCGTCGGTTAAGCCGTAATTAGGCATGGAATATTCATTAATCCTTGATGACTCGGTGTCAATCTTTGGGAGTCGATGTATAATTTGTGCCGATCAGGGCGAAGTCAAGGCGCCGGTCAATATCTTGGTCAAAGTCTGCGGCGGAAAACCGGCGAGAACTTCGGCGATAAGGGTCCCGAAAGATATTGAGTCGGTATGCCGACAAAGGCTTGAAAGGAAAGGTCTATACACGGACAGGGCATGACACAGACCAGACTAAAAACCAACCGGGTCTCGGACAAAGTGTGTCACGGACAAGTGCATGGTCGACACGAGGCTCCATGGGATGTTTGGGTAGTCCTGTGCTCATCCGAGAGGCGTAATAAGACCAAACGGACCGCGACAAGGATTTCCCCGGGTTAAGGACGTAGTGTGCGGTGTACGGTCACGTGCGCGTAGTGTGCAAGCGATCTATATTCTTTTAAGAGTAAAATAGAGATTTTTTATGAGTCTTAAAAATATGATGCATGATTTTTTTTTTTTTGAGAATTTTCTTCTTCTTTTTTTTTTGAAAATCCTTTTTTTTTTTTGAAATTTTTAATGAGCACATAAGCACGTAAGCACGAAAATTCCGACAGTTAGGGACATTATTCCGACAGTCAAAATTTTGACTTTCTCCGAGGCGGCCAAAACAACATGAAAACTGTGCAAAAATCAACACACACACAAAAATGATTTTCAAAGCCGGGACGGAAGCTTGACCCTCAAAAGCTTTTTTTTTTGAAAACGGTGATACCGGTACGTGGGATTGTTAGACCACAATTTATCCCCGACTCGTGTTAGGAGGCGATAACGGGAAATTTAGTGGTTTCCACCAATATACCAAATACCATTTTTTAAAAAAAAGCTTAGTCCCAGTAGTCGCCACTTTGTGATGAATGTGTATCCGAAAATTTTCCCATTTTTGTTTGAAAAAATCAACGAAAACGGAGTCGCCACGCCATTTTAATTTTGAGGGCCAAAACTTTGAAAAAAGCCCGAGATCAGAGATTTAGGTTCGGAGGTCATGTTACGCGTCGGGAAGGACGTTAGTGTGCACCCGACGCGCCTCGTAAAACGAGTCTTCCAAGCTGAAAATCATTTGTGTGTATATGTGTGTGTGTGTGTGTTTTGGCCAAAATACTTTGAAACTCAGAAAAGTAAAAATTGGGATATCTTTTTAAGACTTTAAACTGATCCCATGATTTTTTGGAAGATTTTTGGATTGAGATTTGGTACTCAAAAGACCTTTTGAAGTTGAGAGCCATTTCTGCCAGAATGAAAAAGGCAGTGGACCTTTGATTTTGAAATGTATTCAAGGGTCTTAAAACTTCATAATCTGGATAAACTCAGAGAATGAAAGTTGTTCTAGACACCTTAAATAAGGTTTGTGCGAAGGAATTTTCCATTTTGGAGAAGATTTGAGGGGTCAAAACCTTCTGGAAACCTCAGATATGAGATCTGGATTCCCAGAAGCTGATGAACTAGCCTCTGAAAGAAAATTTGAAAAGAGGAGTTTTACTCACCCAAAAATAAAGTAAAAATATGTCTGGAAAGATCTGGATGTTGGCTACAAAAAGTGTTTTGTAGTCAACACCAAATTCCAAGTTCATCTGTGTCCAAGAATTAAGACAATGGACTGAGGTCTGGGAAAATTGCTACTGGACAGCAACTTCTCAAGAAAGAAAATATGATTTTAAGGGGGGTTTTGCATCCATGCTTGTCCCCATTTCCCTAGGTTTTGGTTAGTGATCACTAGACATTTTAGTGGTGAATCAACTATACCAAACCATCCTTGGGGTACATTAGGACTAAGCATTTCATTTGCTTGGGAAGGGGATTTTTATCCTTTGAAAATGAGATTTTATGCTTGAAAATGGTTTTTAGGGTTTTGAAAATGAGTTTTCTTTGCAAGAAAGTAAGAGAACTTGAAAATAATTTTGATCTTTGTAGAAGATCATCCATGGAGATGGTCTTCCATGGTGATCTTCTTAGATCTAGAGCAAGAAGATGAAAGAACTACATTTTGTAGTTTGCAAATGCATGCATGGTTGGAGTTTTAGGGTTAGGAGAAGGAGGGTTTACCAATCTTCCTTGTGTTCTTGAGTGTTTGGCTTGAGTGTATGAGTGTTTAGGGCTTTAATATGAGAGTGAGTGGAGGAGTATGAGTTGGGAAAGATTGGAGAGAAAATGGTGACAATTCAAGTGAATTCTCACTGTTTTCTCTCTATATTTCGCCAGAGGTTCGGTGCAAAATGTGTTGTTCCTCTTATTTTTGTGACTGGAGGGCTCAATTTATAGCCCTCTGGAAATTGCAAAGATGTCCGCGCGGATGGGACTGCTTGGCGTGCACTGTTCATTAAATGCAGCTCCAGCTTTGGACAAGAAGAATATTTCTTTTCAAAATTCAAATTAACAGCCAGTTTTTTGTTTCCAGCCATTGCTATTTTTGGTTTTCTTCTTTTGTTTTGCTTTTTAAGATTCTTTTTGAGGTTTAACCTTAAATAACAATGCCCATTTTACCCTCACTTTGTTAGGAAAGTTAGGATTGTTAGGAATTGTTAGAAATGTTATAACTTTCGTTAATTTTCTAACGAAAATTCTAACAAGCTCAAATTGGAGCACTTACAGCCCCCTGGAGCTTATCTTCTCTCGAGCATGCTTGGACCAGGAGCGCATGGCCGGATACGCCCCGACGTACTCCGCCGGCTGTCGCCACATCGTGACGTGGAAGAACTCCAACGCCCATACCTGCGAAAGGTAAAAATCAAATCAATCCAGTGCAAAAGGAAAGTGTGTGCTCAAGAAGAAAGGGAAAGCAAAGAGAGAGCTTATACCTCCAGGGCAAAACTCAAAGCAAGATAAGGAGCCTGAGCTCTTCCTGGGCTGTACCTATCGAGAGCAAAGTAAAGCTCGCTTGGCCCGGCTTCTCCCCAGAGACATCTCCAGCCATCTCCATGTCCTCCAAGGACCTCAAGAAGGCAAAGACTGCCGTCCCTCAAAGCATGTCCAAAAAGGGTGCTCGAAAAAGCAAACCACAAGAAGGCCCTAGCACCGCTTCGGCGCCTATCCTCTCCTCCCCAGCCTCGTAGCTCACAATGGTCTCCACAATCTTCCCGTAGACCACGGCATACTCCATCCCCATCCCCTTTTTGGGAATAGGGAAAAATCCCAGAAGAGCCTGCAGATCCGCGTCACTGTAGCCGTCCCGCCACTCAATGCTGCGTCCATTGAAGGACAAACCCGTGATCGCAGCATAGTCAGAAGGCGTAACCGTAGCCTCGCCCCAGAAGAAGTGAAACGTGTGGGTCGCATCCCACCAGTGCTGCGCTAAAGCAAACATCAGGCCCTTGCTCTTAGGGAACTTGACCAATCCCCTCAAGCACTCAACAAACTCCCAAAGCCCGGTCTCAATAACAATCTGTCTCGGACTCGGCAAAGCTCCTCGGCCCACATTTGGAAGCCGGTCCCACAAGTCAACTACAGACTCCACCGATCCTCGAGTCTTCATCTTATTTAGCTGCTCCGTCACGTAGTTGTTTCCACCCTGCAATAAAACAAAAAAAAAAGAAAATGTCAAAAAAAAATTTGCATTAAAAAAAAAAAAAAAAGAGCATACATATGCATCATGAAATTTCAAAGAAAATTCAACAGCATAACAGCATACAATGAGCATAGCCCCATTTTTCTCGCACAAAAGAGACAGTTTTCAGCAAATCCCAATGCATTCATCAAAAAAAAAAAAATGCATTCCTACGGAAGTAAAAACTCCGTCCCATTCCCAAAAAAAAAAGAAGTTCCTATGCATACATGCATATCATCCATCATCTCAAAAAAAAAAATCCCACATTCATACATTCAACAGAAGGAAAAATCCGTCCCACTTTTCAAAAAAAAAATCATATATACATTCATATCATCATCATCTCATATTGGCAAAATGCCCATTCTTTTCAAACAAAATGCATGCATTGCATCATTTTTCAAATCACAATTCTCGAATTTTCAAAAAAATATAATAATAAAAAATGGCGAAAATGCCAATTCTTTTCCCAAGCAAAATGCACATTTTGGGACACCAACAAATTCATTGCAACATGCATATCATCAAGATCAATATTCAAATTTCAAAAAGAAAAATCACAATTTTCGAATTTACAAAAAAAAAAAAAAATGGCGAAAATGCCAATTCTTTTTCCAAGCAAAATGCATATTTTGGAATACCCATATAATCATTACAACATGCAAAGCATCAAAATCAAGATTCAAGGCCAAGAACATCAATTATTCGAATTTTCAAAAAAAAAAAAATTTCACCCAAAATTCAATTTCAAGCAAGAAATCAACAAAGGGAATGAAAAGATTCGAAGCATACCGTTCGGAGACTCGGATCAGAAGCCCAATGTTGCCAAGCATCGGGGTAGGGCTCCTCCGCAATCGATTGTGAAAGAGTATAATGCCTCCTCATTCGGACGAGCTCCAATCGTCTTTCCGCTACCGGGCCATGTCCTTGGCCTTGAAAAACACCTTCCCCGTGTTCCATTGCTTGAAAATCGAAGAAAATCGGAAGATTTTTGAAGCTTTTTGGACAACAATGGCGGCTTGGGGCGTTTTCTCTCTTCCTCTCTCGTAATTTTCAAAAAACTGAATGGGGAAGAAGAAGGGCGTTGGCCCCTCATTAAGACCCTCTGACTTTCAGATCCTCCGCGCGGATAGGGTTGCAAGGGTCAAAATGACCCTTTTGCCCTTTAAAATTTCGGGACTGCTAGGTTTAGTCCCAAACTTGACAAAGTTAACCAAAGTCAACCCCTTTTAAGGAAATTATTCCCTAAGGCGGTCAAACGTAAGACCGATTTCCCGAGAAAGATAACGAGATCCCGTATCTTTCATCAAAATCATCAACCTAAGCAGTCAACGTAAGACCGATTTCCCGAGAAAGATAACGAGATCCCGTATCTTTCATCAAAATCATCAACCGGCGATCGAAACGTAAGACCGATTTCCCGAGAAAGATAACGAGATCCCGTATCTTTCATCAAAATCATCAACCGGCGATAAACGTAAGACCGATTTCCCAGAGAAAGATAACGGGATCCCGTATCTTTCATCAAAATCATCCCCGACAGTCAAACGTAAGTCCGATTTCCCCGAGAAAGATAACGGAATCCCGTATCTTTCATCAAAATTACCCCCGGCAGTCAAACGTAAGTCCGATCTCCCCGAGAAAGTTAACGGAATCCCGTTTCTTTCATCAAAATCATCAACGGCAGTCAAACGTAAGACCGATTTCCCCGAGAAAGATAACGGAATCCCGTATCTTTCATCAAAATCATCAACCGGCAGTCAAACGTAAGACCGATCTCCCCGAGAAAGATAACGAGATCCCGTATCTTTCATCAAAATCTTCCCCGGCAGTCAAACGTAAGACCGATTTCCCCGAGAAAGATAACGAGATCCCGTATCTTTCATCAAAATCTTCCCCGGTAGTCAAACGTAAGACCGATTTCCCCGAGAAAGATAACGAGATCCCGTTTCTTTCATCAAAATCATCAACGGCAGTCAAACGTAAGACCGATTTCCCCGAGAAAGATAACGGAATCCCGTATCTTTCATCAAAATTACCCCCGGCAGTCAAACGTAAGACCGATCTCCTCGAGAAAGATAACGAGATCCCGTATCTTTCATCAAAATCATCAACCGGCAGTCAAACGTAAGACCGATTTCCTCGAGAAAGATAACGGAATCCCGTTTCTTTCATCAAAATTATTCTCCGGCAGTAAAACGTAAGACCGATTTCCCCGACGAATACGTCTGATTTTTCCCTAGCAAAGGCTAACGAAATCCCCAGCAAAGTTAACGGAATCCCAGAAGCCAACGGAATCTCGAGTAAAACTCGAACTACGAAAGGGCTTGATTCCCACTAGGGATACGTAGGTAGCCTATCATTAGGTCCAGCCCCTCGACCAAAACGGTCACCCTCTCCTTCGGCAGCAGACAAAGTCCACCGAAAGGCCATTTCACAATCAAGGTCCGAGGCACCTAAAACGCCATCTCCAAGGTTCGAGGCACCTAAAATGCCATCATCAAGGCTCGAGGCACCTAAAACGCCATCTCCAAGGTTCGAGGCACCTAAAATGCCATCTCCAAGGTTCGAGGCACCTAAAACGCCATCTCCAAGGTCCGAGGCACCTAAAACGCCATCATCAAGGTTCGAGGCACCTAAGACGCTATCACACACAACACTAGGAAAGCGATAAATCGCAATCATCCCCAGCAGAGCAGATGGCCATCAGACCGAAAATGGTCATTCCTATCCCCAGCAGAGCGGATAGCCACCAGACCAAAAACAGTCATCTCTTATCCCCAGCAGAGCGGATAGCACTCCGACCGAAAATGGTCATCTCTTATCCCCAGCAGAGTTTCTCTCCAGCAACCGACTGCAGAACTCGCTCATCATCTCTCGGGTCAAAGACCCGAACTACGGCCGGCTTGATTCCCACTTGGGATACGTAGGTAGCCTATCGCTAGGTTCAGCCACTCGATCACTCGATCATCCTGCCAAATATGGAGCCTTACTCTTATCGACGACCCCGCTTCCTTCGAAAGCGCCGTCGCCGAGGGGCTACTGTAAGTGCTCCAATTTGAGCTTGTTAGAATTTTCGTTAGAAAATTAACGAAAGTTATAACATTCCTAACAATTCCTAACATTCCTAACATTTCTAACAAAGTGAGGGCAAAATGGGCATTGTTATTTAAGGATAAACCAAGAAAAAGAATCAAAAAAGTGAAAGAAATGGTCAAAAACCAAAAATAGAAATGGCTGGAACATAATCTGGCTGTTTAATTTGAATTTTAAAAAAGATTATTCCTTGTGTCCAAAGCCTGAAGCATCATTTAATGAACAGTGCACGCGACCGATCCCATCCGCGCGGATAGGTTTGTAATTTTCAGAGGGCTATAAATTGAGCCCTCCAGTCACAAAAATAAGGAGGAACAAGAACACAATTCACAGCATCTGGCGAAAATACTTGAGAAAACAGTGAGAATTCTATAAGAATTGTCACCTTTTTCTCTTAAATCTTCCCAACTTTCACTCACTCAAATCAAACCCAAACACTCTTGCATTCAAGCCTTCAAACACAAAACACAAAGAAGATAGGTATAACCTCCCTCTTCTTAACCTAAATCTCTCATCCATGCATGCATTTTCAAGCTACAAAATGTAGTTCATTCATCTTCTTGTCTTAGATCCAAGAAGATCACCATGGAAGTTCATCTCCATGGATGATCTTCTACAAGGACCAACATTTTATTCAAAGTGTTCTTACTTTCTTGCTAAGAAAACACATTTTCAAAATCCTAAAAAACATTTTCAAGCATCAAATCTCATTTTCAAAGGATAAAATTCCCCTTCCCAAGCAAATGAAGTGCTTAGTCCTAATGTACCCCAAGGATGGTTTGGTATAGTTGATTCACCACTAAAATGTCAAGTGATCACTAACCAAAACCTAGGGAAATGGGGACAAGCATGGATGCAAAACCCCCCTTAAAATCATATTTTCTTTCTTGAGAAGTTGCTGTCCAGTAGCAATTTTCCAAGACCCCAGTCCATTGTCTTAATTTTTGGACACAGATAAACTTGGAATTTGGTGTTAACTACAAAACACTTTTTGTAGCCAACATCCAGATATTTCCAGACATATTTTTACTTTATTTTTTGGGTGAGTAAAACTCCTCTTTTCAAATTTTCTTTTAGAGGCCAGTTCATCACCTTCTGGAAATCCAGAATGAATATCTGAGGTTTCCAGAAGGTTTTGACCCCTCAAATCTTCTCTAAAATGGAAAATTCCTTCTCACAAATCTTATTTAATGTGTCTGGAACAACTTTAATTTTCTGAGTTTATCCAGATTATGAAGTTTTAAGGCCCTTGAATCCGTTTCAAAATCAAAGGTCCACTGCCTTTTCCATTCTGGCAGAAGTGACTCTCAACTTCAAAAGGTCTTTTGTGTACCAAATCTCAACCCAAAAATCTTCCAAAAAATCATAGGATCAGTTTAAAGTCTTAAAAAGATATCCCAATTTTTACTTTTCTGAGTTTCAAATTATTTTGGCCAAAACACATAAACACACACACACACACACAAATAATTTTCAGCTTGGAAGACTCATTTTACGAGGCATTCCGGGTGCACACTAACGTCCTTCCCGGCATGTAACATGACCTCCGAACCCAAATCTTTAATCTCGGTCATTTTTTAAAGTTTTGGCCCTTAAAACAAAAATGGCGTGGCGACTCCGTTCTTTTTCCGGGTTTTATTTGGTTTTTTCAAAGAAACGCAAAAAAATCGAATTTTTTCCCGCGAAATGGCGACACATCATCACAATGAGGTCGATGTTTCGAATCACTGCCAACATAAAATATAATTCCTAAAGGGTCACACACAAATAATGAATTGTACCATGGCTCAGAATTGGAAACTAGATTTCTGGATGCTTGGATTGAACCGTAGGGTTGTACCGCGCGGTAGATCTTGTCTCGCACGGGACAAGGCCTCTGTTCAGTTCCAGGTTTTGACCGTAGCTTTGTATCGCGCGGGAAAGCTAGTCTCGCACGGAACAAGTTTCTGTTCAAAGTCCAGATTTTAGACCGTAGCGTTGTACTGCGCGGACACGCCAGTCTCGCATGGGATAAGCCTTCTGTTGGGCTCCGATTTTGGCTAGGAAAAGGCTCTTTTCCCTAAGGGTTAGATATATTTATAATGTATAGATAGAACTCTTTTGCCTCAGCCAACCTAGACATTTTTGAATTTTAGAAACACAAAAAATATTGATTTTGATTGAGAATCAAAAATCAAATCAACCCCAAATCAATTCCAAATCACCCATTGATTGTTGAATATCGATTCAACAATCGGAGGATCATCTAAGCAATCCTACAAGAATTGTTCTTGGTTCGTTCGCGTGTGGATTACCGATAGAGGGTGATTACTTTATCACCAAAAGCTTGAAGACTTGCAATCGTTGATTCATCACAAGGCCTAGAACAAGGAAGAAGATTGAAGGTTCGTCATCGATTCAAAAAGTTTGAATCCAAGATCTATTTTGAGCAACATAATCGCTGTTAAGGTATGTGAAATCTATTCCATATGATTTCATCTCTTCATGCTAGACGGATTAAAGGGCTAGGGTTTTGTTGTTTTTCAAAGTTCTTCCGCTGCGTTTGTAACCCCAAAACCCAACATGCCTCAGGGTTAATTGAACGGATACTCTCTAAGGTAGATTTCAATTTTCTATCTTGACTTGCTTTACTCACTCTCTAAAACAGATACTTCAAACCTTCCCCTCTATGCTAATCCAATAAATTTGATAGCATATGTCTCAAGCAATATCAATGATGCACATTTGGCCACCATGTATCTTACGCTATAGTCTTAAGGATGCCGCGATGACGGTCAGATATCAAGCATAATTTACGACTCTTTATAATATGTATGCATAGAAGATATAAGAACCAACGCCAGTTCGCCTATCCTCTTTTTCAACAACAACAAATGCAAGAGAAAGTTTACTGTCTTGGGCATCAACACCCATGGCAATCAGTATTACCCCATTATATCTACCATGAAGCAATGTTCTATCAACAGAAATAACAGGCGACAATGAGAGAAAGCTTTAATGCAAGGCCCAAATGCCCAGAACACCCGTTGAAACATGTGTAATTCACCGACAGGAGAAGGAGGATGAGTATACTCAACAATTGTTCCAGGGTTGAATTTTTGGATAACTGCTAGGACGCGAGGTAACCTTATATAAGATTCCTCCCAATCTCCAAAAACCTTTGCAATGCCCTTCTGCTTTCCACACCTTGCCTTCCTATATGTATTTTCCTTGCCAAACCTTTCACTGATGTGTGCAATAATAACTCCAAACTTGACATCTGAATCGGCCTTAATAAAACTAACTACTTGCTGACCAATAAACTTCACATCTAGGTTAGGGTGATCTTGACTTTCTCTAGAATATAAGTAGTAATGAGGAGCCTTATACTTGGTCATTTCCCAATAGCCAAACTTCTTCCTACTCACACGAACATAAAAATTGCATGGAAAGTTTTTCAATAGACATTCAATAACCCATGTATAAGTTGTGCTCTTTCTTACACTGAACCGGCGATTGGTTCGAATATGGTACCTTTTTATATCAAATTGTGCCTCATTCTTGTCATAAAAGCGTATCCCTTTATCAATTTCATCTTTCTCTGGATCCCAAACTGGAAAAATGGGTTCATTATGGTAATCAATGAAACCTTCTTCTTCTCGAGCAGAACAACCAATATCACTGTAAAAAGGATAATCTGCTCTCTCATACCTTCAATTTTTTGGCACTTCATAATTAATCAAATGTGTTTCCACGTCATCATAAATCGACCCATCATCACCCTCTCCCAAATTTACATCAGAATCACTACTACCCTCTTCATATTTATCATCAACATCGTCTAGCATTACATCTACATCAATGTCTTCTTCATAATCTACATCATCTTTAAAATTATCATCATCAACTTGATCATATGGGCATCCCATGTTACCATAATTTGAAGTTTGAGTTGATACAAGTGTTTGTGTACTTGGACCAATCCCTGCATCACGCTTACAATTTGGTGAATACCCATAAAAGGTCTCTGTGTGCAGTGTTTCAAACTACGAATAACATCGAATTTCAATCAATTTTACAACCACATACAACTGCAAATTACTCATCCCCCAAATTTAGCAAAAACTTCAAACATTATATCTATACCCGCATCATCTTTAATACAAAAAGGAAAGTACTTACCAATCCCGCTATCAAAAGAATGAGGATATCTATAAATAACTTCTAAATCATATTGTTTCTGATCTACGCCCATCTTTTTATATAACTCATCAATCAATTCATTGTATCTCCATCTATAATTAGCCCTAATTTCACATTTCGGCCCTTTTTGAAAATGAGGACCATCAAATGGTTGTTTATCATCACCTTCCCAATAGCACATGAAAATGATTTAACACCCGTTCATCTTTAACCCTTTATTACAAAATCAAAGTGTTAAAACCTACATAACAAAACCCTAATTTTAACATTTATATCTATAATATACTAAAACACAATAAAAAACTTTAATTTATATATCTAAACACAAGTGAAAACAATGATTGAGATGATGTTAATTTACCTTGATTCTTGGTTTTCAACAATTCTGAAATTAAAAGATGTGAAAATTTGGATTTTTTTTCCTTGAAAGTATAAGAGGATATGAAAATAAGAATGGATCTGTATTTGCAAACCTTATCTGTAAACTGGATTTTTAAAACTCGCTACACTATGTAGCGAGTTCCTTGTACGAGTGAAATCGCTACATGGTGTAGTGAGTTTGTTAATGATAGTTAGTTAATTAAAACGCCAACTCCCTAATCCATGGTCGTATTAAGAGGGATTTATCATATAATCCCTCTAACAAACAATACTACCTCCTAGGACAAGTTGTATTTTGCTTAACTAAATAGTCCCTGTAATTCAAATGACACCCGTGTCCCTATCCTTTCGTTTATATTACAATTTTGCCATTGATTAATTACACGGTAAGTGTAAGTGAAATATTACTACCTTTTCAACCGCCAAAATATCAAAAGGCGTCTTCTAGAGCTTCTCTCTCTACGCCTCTCTCTCTAGAAACCCCCATTGTTGAAGCTTAGAAAATCTATATTTTTGTCAATTTCTTTATCACATTCATCTTCAACCAAAAGGTAATGCATCAACTCTCAAACTTTTTAAGTTCTCTAATTTTTTTTCTGGTCCAGATTTCATACGATTCTTAGTATTTTTTTGATTATTAAGTAAATGATTTGAAATGTTACTTATTCTCGGTTATTGGAAGTATATTATTTATGTTTCGAGTGTTTTTTGTGAATAAATTTTCAAATATGAGTGAGAAATGACTAGACCTAGTTTATTTTTAATATTGTGTATGCGTTCTCAATTGCTTTCTCAGTTATTTTGTTTAATATTGTGCATGAGTTCTCAAATGTTTTCAGATTTTTTCTCAGTTATTTGTTGTTAAAATCATTATCTCCTTTTGTAGTTATAAGTTCTCAGTTGTTGTGTCTATTTGTAAGATCTCAGTTGTTTTCTCAATTTTTTTGACCTCATAAAAATAAATGAGAACTAGTAAGTTCTCAACAGTTTTTATGAATTAATCAATTGTTTTATAAGTTCTCAATTGTTTTCATAGTTTTTATGAGGAAAAAGTCCGATTTCTTCATAAAAATAATGAGAACTAGTAAGTTCTCAATATTTTTTTTATGAATTCTCTATTGTTTTCATTAGCAAAAGCTTGTTTTGGTGTTTTTAGTGATTTTGTTTTATATTAGTGTCTTTTATGCATAAGTTCTCAACTGTTTTCTCAGTTTTTAATGTGAATTTAGACACTGTTTCACATTGATGTTTGTATGATATGATGATCTCACGCACTATCACGCACAAAGAACCATTGAAATCACACTAATGATGGCATAAGCTAAGTGTGTTGCCTTGATTTGCCTAGGTGTGGTGTTTTGGAACTTTGGTATAATAGTGTGTCACAGATTGTCTACTACACACAGATTTCAGTAAGAAACATTATAAGTTCTCAATTATCTTATGTTAAATTCACTTATTAAGTAAAAGTTCTCAATTATCTTCAGTTATTGTTGTGTTCTATTTGTATGATCTCAGTTGTTTTGGTTGTTTTAATAATTTTGTTATATATTAGTGGCTTTTATGCATAAGTTCTCAATTGTTTTCTCAATTTTTATGAGGAAAAGTTTGGTTTCATCATAAAAACAATTAAGAACTAGTAAGTTCTTAATTTTTTTATGAATTCATCAATTGTTTTTATTAGTAAAAGCTTATTTTGTTGTTTCTAGTGATTTTGTTGTATATTAGTGTCTTTTATACATAAGTCCTCAACTGTTTTCTCAGTTTTTAATGTGAATTTAGACAATTTTTCCACATTGATGTTTATATGATGTGATGATCTCACGCACTATCACACACAAAGAACCATTGACATCACACTAATGATGGCATAGGCTAAGTGTGTTGCCTTGATTTTCCTAGGTGTGGTGTTTCGGAACTTTGGTATAATAGTGTGTCACAGATTGTCTACTTCACACAAATATCAGTAAGAAAAATTATAAGTTCTCAATTATATTCTGTTAAATTCACTTATTAAGTGAAAGTTCTCAATTATCTTCAGTTATTGTTGTGTTCTATTTGTATGATCTCATTTGTTTTGGTTGTTTTAGTAATTTTGTTATATATTAGTGGCTTTTATGCATAAGTTCTCAATTGTTTTCTCAATTTTTATGAGGAAAAGTCTGGTTTCCTCATAAAAATAATTGAGAACTAGTAAGTTTTCAATTTTTTTATGAATTCCTCAATTGTTTTTATTAGTAAAAGTTATTTTCGAGAATATGTTTGATTTTTTTTCTAATAGATGAGCATAAAACATGTTGCAAAGAAGCCAAAAAAATAGTAGATAGCAAGACATCATCAAAGAAAGGGAAACAGAGCAAAAAGGATAAAAAGGTCAAGCATTCTACAGCCTTTACATAATGGTCAAACCTTAAGGCTAGTTTGTCGTTAATGAAGTAAGCAAAATTGGGACCCAAACATATGAGAATGTTGAAGAAGTCACCCTTCTTCAATATGTTCAATGCTTTGAATAACAACAGTGATATAACTATCCAGAAATCGGACCTTTTCCTTAGGGATATCATAAAGTGTTACAGAATTGTCACCCAAAGTTTCAAATTAGGAGAGAAATACGTCAACTTCACTCCAAATGACGTCAAATTTATATTTGGGATAGCATATGGGGAGGTTCTTGATTTGACGTCAAGAGGGAGTTTGTTTGCATCAAGTTTGGTGAAACGGAGATTTTCAGATATACTAAAAAAAACAAGAATTTTTAAAGTCAAGAAAATGATATTGGAACTTAAAGATAGTAAAGAAGATCAAGATATGGAGGATGTAGTAAGATTGATGACTCTATATGCAATTGGCTCATTATTTTTTGCATCCACGGGATATATAATTCCAAATGTGTTTTTCTATTATGTTGAGGACATACACAAATTGAGGAAACCCAACTTTTCCTCATAAAACAATTGAGAACTATTAAGTTCTCAATTTTTTTTATGAATTCTCAATTGTTTTTATCCGTAAAAGCTTGTTTGGAAATAATTTTAGCGATTTTGTTTTTTTATATATTTCTTAAATAGGTTTCTGATTAATATTTAACTTTAACAACCGAAGAAATACAAATGTTTGAGGAAAATGAATTTGTTGAGGAAAATCAAGAGAGGAATGAGCAAGGTAGAGAAGAAGTGAGAGAATAAGAGAGAGAGAAAAACAAAGAGAAGAATTGAGAGAAGAAGGGAAGTGAGAAAAGAAAAAGAAGTCTTGGATGATGTAGATAAAATAGAGTATGGAAATGAAGGGGAATTTGTTGTGGAAAAGGTAGATATTGCTGTGGAGGAGGATGTTGACTCCGATAGAAGACCTCAACACGGTTTTCAAACTCCAAATTCTACATTTTTCAATATCAATGTTGAAGCTGAAACTATTCCCATTGACACTTCAGAAAAATACGAAAATGAAATCAGGGATCTTACAAATGAAAAGGAAAAATTGGTTGGTGAGATGGTGGATATTTTTACTTCAAAGGTTGAACTTGAGAAGAAATGGTTCGATATTTTGAAGGAAAAGAAGGAAGAATTTGAGAAAAAAATGAAAGATGCTTATGAAAGAATTGCAGATTTGGAGAAGGAGATGAAGGAAAAGGAAATCCAAAAGGAAAGAGAGATGAATGAGTTGAGGATTGTTCATGAAGAACGGGTTCAGAATGTGGAAAAAAATTATGCAGAATTAAGCAATGATGAGTAGTTGAAAGCTGCTAATGAACAAATGAATTTTTTGAAGAATTTGAAGACAGGCCGAGAATTTATAATTTTTGCAGAAAAAGAAGAAATGAAAAAAGATTTTGAAAAACAATTAAAAGAATTTCAAGAAAAAGTAGAGAGGCTTGAAAAGGAAAATGAGAATTTGAAATGTGAACTTAGAAAAAAGATGATTGTTGGTGTTTCTGTGGAGAAAGAAGCTGCAGAAGACAGTGTTCCTTCTCGAATTCTAAGCGTGAAAGCAAGGAAGAGAACAACAAAGGATGTAGATGAAAACTTTGAGTTTGGAGATGCGAGAAAAAAAAAAAGAAAACTGGTGAGGAAAAAAGGAACCATCAAAAAAGAAAACAAAAATTGTTGCGGAGAAGAAGCAACCAGCACAAAAGAAAAAAAATTGTTGAGAAGAAAAAACCAATTGAAAAGGCAGTAAATGAAGACGAAGATTTTCAGGTTAACAAACCTGCAGTCCCCAGTCCTGTTTTTGATGTGAATCACAACTTGACAACAAAAACAATCAATGAAGCAAGTTACAAATTTTTGTGCAACTTGTTATAGATAAATAATTAAGGTAAGTAATTAAAAGTATAAGTTCTCAATTATATTCTGTTAAAATCTTTTATTATTTGGAGGTTCTCAGTTATTTTCAATTATTGTTGTGTATTCTGTGTAACATCTCATTTTTAGTTTTATTTTTTGTAAGTTCTCAATTATCTTTTAGAATCTAAGTATAGACAAGTTCTCAATTATCTTTTAGAAATATATTTTTGTAGTATTTAAAGTTAAATATTGTTTATATTTATAATTTCATTTATATTATGTTACAATGGCCTTGTGTGGGAGAAGTTTGGAGAGGGTGCAGGGAGGAGTACAAATATGATTCATATGGACCTTCAACAATTGAAAGATATAACATATGACATGGAAATAGAAGATTATGTAAGTTCTCATTTATATCGTTTTTTTTTTGTTTGGTATTGTTCTATAAGTTTTAAGATATTTTCAGTTGAAAATGTTCTATTAATTTTGTTTTAACAGGTCATGAATGGTTATTTGGATATCTTGGATAGAAGATACAAAAACAACAATGCTGAATTGACCTTTGGCATCATTACAGCAAGTGGGACGGTATGAAACATAATAATTGTTAGCTATTCAAATTTGTTAATAACAATTTATATGCCCTATAGGAATACTTTAATTGATATCTTATTAAACTATGCAGGAGTATTTGATCAACCCTGTTTTTAATGAGGATTACAGAAAAGTCCAAATTGCAGATCCTTTCTTAAAGTTAATAGGTGAAGGAACAAAGTTTATCATTTTCCCAATTCATATACCATTAACCGGTAAAACTGTTCGACATTGGACTCTGCTGGACACGGAGGAAGGAAAATACAGATATTACAACTCCTTGCGTATAAAAAAAATGAAAAAGATAAATATGATGTTGATGCAAGAAAGATGGTACATATTTTAATGCATTACAATTAATTTTAAAAACTATTTCCAAATTACAGTTTTCTACTTTTTATTTTATTTTTTCAGTTTGAATTTACAAAGGCCTTGGTACCGGAATCATTCTCTCCCTCTGTTGAACCTTTGGAATGGAAGTGATGATTGCGGGATAATAGTGCTGAAGAAATTGGAGGAAGTTCTTCAAACTGGACTCATCAGTACAAAATATGACACAAATGATGGCTATCTCTATAGAACAAAGATGTTTGAAGATTTTCTGAAAGATAAGTTTACTTTTTTGTGATGGTTTTTATTTGAAATTTGTAAACAGGTATAAAATTATGGTTCTTTTGGTTTAAACTTCTTGGTAAAGTTGGTAAATGGGTTTTGGTTGAAGGTTAGGAACAATAGTTGGTGAAGGTTCAGATATGGTTTTGTTGGTTTAAACATTAGAAAGTTCAGCTGGTTTTGTTTGACGAAGTGATGTTAGAAAGTGCATTGATACAATTAATGGGTTTAGTTTAACTTTTTAATGTTTTGGTTTAAAATTGTAACTAAAGTTCATGAATGCAAGTGGTGTTAAAGATGGTTGTTCAGAATATTTCGTATATAATTTTGTTATCTAAATTAGAATTTTAGCAGTTTCCTATACATTAAAAGCCATGTTCTAGAATTTCCTGACAATTGAGAACTTATATTATTAATTGTGTATAACATGCACTTGATCATGATTATGTGTCAATTATCACAAATGATGTCTTAAGTTATAAATTACAATAACATAAAAACAGAAAAAAGTGTTTTTAAAACAATTGAGAACTAATGTTTACAATAGTTTGGGATTGTACATAATAACTTTTTCTGACTTTTCATTGAAACGATTGAGAACTTATTTTATCAAGTATTCAAAAAATCTAATAATTGTTCACATCTTCAAACTGTAAAAATCAAAGCCTAATGACATAGTACTGTTAAAACATAAAAAAAAACATTATTCCAAAGAAACCTTGCATGTCTTCCTATTATGATTTTATACTCTAATCAACGAACACATTTCATTTTTCTTTTAAAAACTACCGCTGCTCTTGAAGCTATGCGATTATTTTTTGGTCTTCTCGGTTGACGTTTGGATACTGTAGAAAGTATGACCGTCTCTTAATCTGCTGTAACAATTGACAATTTACCTACAAATGAAACATGAGGCTGTATAGGAAGTTCATAGCAACTTCTATAGCTACTAGTGTGAAAGTATTTATCAATAAATTCAAAATAGTATTTGTTACATTTAGACAACACAGCAATTGCAAGGACACACAGAAACCCTTCGTGCTGCCACTTTCCACAAGTGCATGTAAATTCATCTATATTAACAACCATTAATGGACTCGAATAAACTTCAAAAATATATTCAGAAGAGGAGTGAATAATCCAAGATCGATCCTTTTCTACATTATTTCTATACCTTTTGTCTTGTGTCGGACATAAGAAAGATGACCAATTCAATGACTCTGCTCTACTACTAGACATCTTCCCCATCAACTTCAAGCGAATTTGATTAATTATCCCCACCTTCATGACTCATTTCATCCAAAAGAGTGTGGAAAATTTATTTCGTTGGAGCGGATGCACATTGACATAGTTTAAAAATCATTTTTCACCGAAGGTCTGCAGTAAATCCCCTCATTTTACCCCTCAAATTGTTCCTCAAATGACATAAGCAGAAGGAATGAAAGCAGTGAGGCATAATACTCTTCACTGCTAAGATAATGCCTGGATGGCGGTCTGATATAAACGTAATTCTGCTGTCCTATAAAAGGCTCCAATTGTTCAAGGAACCAGGTCCAATTTTTTATATCCTCAAAAGCAACAACAACATGAGCAATGTTAAAGAGACTTATAAATAAGAAGAAGAAAAAAATATAAGTCGTATTACAAGAACTATTCATTATAGTAGAGATATATACTGAGATGAAACTTTATGAAACAACTGAGAACATTTATAAAAAAATTGAGAATTAGTAAGTTCTCGATTGTTTTTATAAGGAAAAGTTGGGTTTCCTCATAAAAAAATAAATTAAGAACTAATAAGTTCTCAATTGTTTGATTCAGCAAAAACAACAGATAAACATATTCCAAACATGCTAAAAAGTACTAAAAACAAAGAGATCAAGTGAATTACCATTGTTTCCATCTTTAGCTGTTGCAGCCAATAACACGCCCTTATACATTCCCCGCAAGTGCGCCCCATCAAGAAACAACAGAGGACGACAAGAATGAAAACCAAATAGACAAGCCCTAAACGAAACAAAACACCTTTTAAAGTGATGAGATACCGGGTCATAATCAAGAACGAAATGACTACTTGGGTCCAATTGCATCATCTTGTCAAAGTAAGATCTCAGCTTATCGTAAGCTAACTCTGCTTCACCAAACACCATGTATCCCTTTCTTTCTCAATGGAAATCCAAGCAATCCTGTAAGTAACAAAAAAACCATAATTTGCCTTGAGAAAACGCAAAACTTCAGCGGCACCTGTGGATGGCTTAGAACGAACTGCTTCAAGAATAATACTTGAAATAACTGTTCGATTTCGAGGGTCCATGCGCAGCGGAAGAATGCAAATTAACTCGAAAAAACCCGGAGCCAAGGATCCGTTCTAGATGATTAATTAAGAAGTATGAAATAGAAATACCAACCTTGATGCCCTTTGTCGTTGATAAATGCGTTCCAACTCCAGATTGATGACCTTGTGAATCCTTGATGAACAATCCTTCAATCACAAACTTTAGATCATGAATTGCGAAGATCCTCTATGTGTATCCACGCGTTGAACGAACCCTAGAACAGTTCTAGGTGGATTGCTAGATCCTTTGATTGAAACTCCTTTCAATCAATGAAGAAATATGAAATTGGTGTTTTTGATTTCTCAATTCACAATTGAAAATCACTCTTTTGTGTTTCTCTAAACCCAAAAATGTGAGTGTGACTGCTAGGGCAACTAAGGGTTAGTATTTATACGCTATAAATATTTTCCCATCGAGAAAACCCTAATTTTAAGTCATTTATGTACCTGCCAGCGCCGACGGGATGACTCGTCCCCCAGGGCACGAGTCGTCCCCTTCTACACTTCCTCAGATACATTCGTTCCCTTTACGGGGAATAGTTAGTACAAATCCAGGGCACGAGTCGTCCCTATGGGCACGAGTCGTCCCCTATGGGACGATTCATCCCTCAGGACATTCCCTCAGATACACTCATCCCAGGCCAAGGGAATAGTTGGTTCTGGCCTGGGGACGAGTCGTCCCCTGTGTACAAAAATCCATATTCTTCATTTTTGACAATTCGTTCGATGCGTGTGGACCCATAGGACTATATTATGTTGGCAATGAGTTCGATCATATCGATCTTCATAAGACATGAGTGGACTCTAGCAAGCCATCATGCCTACCCAAATAATATAATATTAAGTTCGATTTCCTACATAGAACATGTCACAATCCCATTGTCACACGATGTTATATTGAACATGAGTCATGGTCCACGTCAACTCATATTGTTCAATGCTTTCTCGTTACCAAGTAAATTGATTAATCGAATGATATTAATCACATTAATTCATTCGGACATGGCCATGTACATCATCAATCTTACTTACGAGTGGCCTAGCAAACATCTCTCTTTACGAGGGACAAATTTCCATCTTGACATTATCATTCTTCCCAACAAGAATCCTATCATGCCAATAATAGTCCTTATTGTTATCCGGTTAAAGATAACGTTAAACTATATCAAACACAATATTCATCGAGTGGAAGACAATGATAATCTCAGGTCAAAGGATATCAATGATATAACTATATGAGATTTAATTATGACATTCGACCATGACATAAATCTCATAATGGGTCAAGTCTAGTACCTTGTTCTCTAACAAGTACCCATAAATTTAATGTGCATCCCTATGCATATAATCATCACATGATTATCCATTAAACTTCATACTAGTGCTTCATAAGTACTAGGGACACGATTATTACAATAAGCATGCAAACATATATAATAATCAAAATAACAATCTCTTATATAAATGAACAATGACATTACATATAAGTCTATCTCTATAGGCCTAGGGCACTAACACCTACAGTCTCCCACTTGCACTAGGCCCAATCATTCATGTATCTTATACCCATGGACCTAACATGACCATCATGTTTAGCTTGTGGCAAAGGCTTGGTGAGAGGGTCCATAATGTTGTCATCCGTTGGTACCTTGCATATCTTGACGTCCTCCCTTTCACAGATTTCTCGAATGAGGTGGAAATGTCTCAAAATGTGTTTGGATCGTTGATGTGACCTTGGTTCTTTTGCTTGGGCCATAGCACCATTATTGTCACAATAAAGCTCTATTGGGTTAGTGATACTCGGAACGACTTCTAAGTCACTAACGAACTTCTTGATCCAAACCGCCTCCTTAGCCGCATCCGATGCGCTATGTATTCGGCTTCGGTTATAGAATCAACAACAGTGCTTTGCTTGGAACTCTTCCAACAAACGACACCTCCATTTAGCATAAACATGAACCCAGACTGCGATCTAAAGTCATCTTTGTCGGTTTGGAAGCTTGCATCTGAGTTACCCTTTACAACCAGATCATCTTCCATTCCTCCAAATACCAAGAATACATCCTTAGTTCTTCTCAAATACTTAAGGATATTCTTGACTGCTATCCAATGGTTCTCACCAGGATCAGACTGGTATCTACTCGTCATGCTCAGAGCATACGAGACATCAGGTCTAGTACATAACATGGCATACATGATAGATCCAATTGCCGAAGCATATGGAATATCACTCATCCTCTTTCGCTCATCATTTGTCTTAGGACAATGAGTCTTGCTAAGAGTAATGCCATGTCCCATTGGCAAGTTCCCTCTTTTAGAATTTTCTATGCGGAATCTTCTAAGGACCATTTCAATACATGTACTTTGACATAAACTAATCATCCTTCTTGATCTATCACTATAGATCTTGATACCAAGGATATAAGCCGCTTCACCCATATCTTTCATTGAAAAATATTTTCCTAACCAGGACTTGACAGTCTCAAGAGCAGGAACATTGTTTTCAATGAGCAAGATGTCATCGACATATAACACCAGAAATAGTACTATGCTCCCACTTATTTTCTTGTATACACAAGGCTCATCTTCGTTTTTGATGAAGCCAAACTCTTTGACTGATTCATCAAAACGTAGATTCCAGCTCCTCGAATCTTGCTTCAATCCATAAATGGATCTCTGCAACTTACATACTTTATTAGAATTCTTTGGATCGACAAACCCTTCAGGCTGTATCATGTATACATCCTCAAGTAGGTTTCCGTTAAGAAACACTGTTTTGACATCCATTTGCCATATCTCATAGTCATAATATGCGGCTATGGCAATTAAGATTCTAATAGACTTAAGCATTGCTACAGGTGAAAACGTTTCATCATAGTCAACAAAGCCTAGCCTTATAAGTATGTACCTTCCCATCCATGTCTGTTTTCTTTTTGAAAACCCACTTGCACCCTATGGTTTTTACACCTTCAGGTGGATCAATCAAGTTCCAAACTTGATAATCGTACATGGATTTGATCTCGGATTCCATGGCTCCTAGCCACTTGTCCGAATCAGGAGTGGACATCGCCTCTTGATAGGAAGTAGGTTCATCATTCTCAATGATTTCTACTTCGTTACTTTCCGTCATGAGAAATCCATATCTCTCAGGTTCGGATCGTATCCTATCCGATCTGCGAAGAAGTTGTGTATCTTGAACCGGTTCCACAACTGCTTGTGAATTTGGTTCCGTCTCTACTATTGGTTCCTTGTCATTTTCGGGTTCTTGAATTTCTTCAAGATCAATTTCACTCCCACTAGTTTCTTTAGAGAAAAACTCTTTTTCTAGAAAGACACCATGTCGAGCAACAAACACTTTGTTCTCGGATCGGTTGTAAAATTGATATCCTTTCGTTTCCTTAGGATAACCAACGAAAATACATTTATCGGATCTGGGTGCAAGCTTATTTTCAGAAACCAATTTCTTTACATAAGCTTCACATCCCCAAATCTTCATGAAAGATAAACTAGGTTTTCTTCCATGCCACATCTCATGTGGGGTCTTAGGAGCCGCTTTAGTAGGGACCATATTGAGTGTGAAAGCAGCTGTTTCCAGTGCATGTCCCCAAAAGGAAATAGGAAGGTTAACTTGACTCATCATCGATCGAACCATATCTAATAAAGTTCGATTTCTCCTCTCGGACACACCATTCCATTGTGGTGTTCCGGGTGGAGTAAGTTCAGAAACGATTCCACAACTTTTAAGATGATCGTCAAATTCTTGGCTTAAATATTCACCACCTCGATCGGATTGAAGTGTTTTAATAGTTTTGCCAAGTTGATTTTGTACTTCATTTTGAAATATTCTAAATATCTCAAATGCTTCACTTTTGTACTTCATCAGATAGACATAGCCATATCTAGATAAGTCATCAGTGAACGTTATGAAGTACCGAAATCCTCCCCTAGCAATGCTATTCATTGGTCCACATACATCAGTATGTATGAGAGCCAACAAATCACTAGCCCTTTCACTACTCTTAGTAAAAGGTGTTTTAGTCATCTTGCCCAATAAACAAGATTCGCAAACATCATATGATTCATAATCATATGAGTCTAAATATCCATCTTTATGGAGTTTAGAGACGCGTTTCTCATTTATGTGACCAAGACGGCAATGTCATTTAAATGTGTTGTTCAAATTATTTGGTTTAGATTTCTTATTTACATGATAGACATTTTCAACATTATTTTCAACATCTAGGACATAAAGGCCATTAAAAGAATGTGCAATACAATAAAGCATATCATTCAAATAAATGAAAAATTTCTTATTCTTAATAAGAAAACTATAACCTTCATTGTCTAAACAAGAAATTGAAATAATGTTTCTGCTCAAATCTGGAACATAGTAGCAATTATTTAAAACTAATATTAGTCCGCTAGGTAAAGCGACTTCATAAGTCCCTACGGCTAATGCAGCAACTCTCGCTCCATTTCCAACACGTAGGTCTACTTCACCTTCTTTGAGCGACCTTCTATTCTTTAGTCCCTGCATATTTAAACAAATGTGAGATCCACATCCGGTATCTAATACCCAAGAACTAGAAGTAGAAAGTAGAATATCTATCACATAGATACCTGAAGTCATGGCAATCTCATTGCCCTTTTTCTTCAGTCCTTCCTGATAAACCTTGCAGTTACGCCTCCAATGCCCAATTTCCTTGCAATGGTAGCACACCGCATCCTTTTGGGATTTAGGTTGAGGCTTCTCAACAACGGAAACCTTTGCCTCCGGTTTAGCAACTTTTGCTTTAACCTTGGTTTTCTTGAACCCCTTTCCTTTATTCACCATCAACACTTGATTGGTTTTCTTGGCGATATTGTTCTCTGCATTCTTAAGCATCCCATGCAGTTCAGACAGAGATTTATTCATCCCATTCATGTTATAATTCATGACAAACTGATTATAACTTTCAGGGAGTGAATGCAATATCATATCCGTAGCCAGTTCCAACTGGATAGGATATCCAAGCCTCTCAAGGTGTTCGAGATGACCCTTCATTTTCAACACATGAGGCCCAACAGGTTGTCCTTCAATCATCTTGCATGAATGAAGAGCCTTCATGGTGTCAAATCTTTCCTGACGTGCTTGCAACTGGAACATTTCCTTCAAATGATTTCCCAAATCATAAGCATCCATGTGTTCAAGATCCTTTTGAAGGGCCTTACACATGGTAGCGAGCATCAAGCAACCAACATTAATAGAATCATCCATATGTTTCTTGTGTTGATCCTTTTCAACTCGAGTTGCATTAGCAGCAGGCTCGGGTGGAACAGTTTCATTGAGAATGTACAACTTCCTTTCTTGTTTGAGAACAATTCTCAAACTGCGGATCCAATCCAGATAGTTGTTGCCATTCTCTTCCAACTTGTCCTTCTCAAGGACTGATCGCAGTGACAGAGTTTGATTAGTGTTTACAGCCATTGATCTACAAAGATATGCAACAAATATGAACACATATAAGTACCTATTTCATTTAAGAGATTTAAATAACGTATTTCATAAATACTCCCACTAAATTATATAACCTTCTTATACAATCATGCATAATATAATTTAATAGGCTAAGACCCAACTTTAATTTAATTTCAAGTCGGCTATGGCACGACTGCTCAAAATTAAAGTAAAAAGGTAGATAACATTTATCAATCATATCTTCATATGACTCTTAGATTCTATATGAGATTATAGACATCATATGTCACATGTTTCAATCTCATCTTATACCTTAGGCCCAAAACTGTTTTGATAGCCTAATTGAGTTCAACCATTTTAAACGTATAGCAATCACCGTTTGCTCATATTGATCATACAAAGATAGAATTAATGTACCTCGATATGGCGTAAACTACATAAAACTATCCGTGTACTCACAAGTGTTTAAAATGGGTGGCATAAAGAAACTCAAATTTCAATGAAGGTTCAATTTTCATGTTTATCGATTAACATGGCAAGGTGAATTCATGAAAATTATATGAGCATAATTATGAACATGGGATGATGCATCACAAATCACATTTGATCTTTACATCATTATTTCTAATCAATTAGGGTTTATTGATTCATGCAAAATCTCATTTAATATGAACATAATCCCTATAACAAACAATTTGTTCAAGACCTAGAAATTTATCAATTTACAATAATCATATTAATGAAATTGATATCCCATATTCTAGATTAATCATATTAATCATATAATTCAATTCATAATCATGACATATCAAAATATACAATTACTTCCATAAGCAAAACCCATATAAAATCATATTCTAAATCATATTCATCATGAAAATTAACATAATCACATTATATAATTATCATGATTATCTAAAATAAACATCATGAACGGGGCTCTGATACCACTGTTGGGTTTCGAGGGTCCATGCGCAGCGGAAGAATGCAAATTAACTCGAAAAAACCCGGAGCCAAGGATCCGTTCTAGATGATTAATTAAGAAGTATGAAATAGAAATACCAACCTTGATGCCCTTTGTCGTTGATAAACGCGTTCCAACTCCAGATTGATGACCTTGTGAATTCTTGATGAACAATCCTTCAATCATGAACTTTAGATCTTGAATTGCGAAGATCCTCTATGTGTATCCACGCGTTGAACGAACCCTAGAACAGTTCTAGGTGGATTGCTAGATCCTTTGATTGAAACTCCTTTCAATCAATGAAGAAATATGCAATTGGTGTTTTTGATTTCTCAATTCACAATTGAAAATCACTCTTTTGTGTTTCTCTAAACCCAAAAACGTGAGTGTGACTGCTAGGGCAACCAAGGGTTAGTATTTATATGCTATAAATATTTTCCCATCGAGAAAACCCTAATTTTAAGTCATTTACGTACCTGCCAGCGCCGATGGGACGACTCGTCCCCCAGGGCACGAGTCGTCCCCTTCTACACTTCCTCAGATACATTCGTCCCCTTTACGGGGAATAGTTAGTACAAATCCAGGGCACGAGTCGTCCCTATGGGAACGAGTCATCCCCTATGGGACGATTCGTCCCTCAGGACATTCCCTCAGATACACTCGTCCCAGGCCAAGGGAATAGTTGGTTCTGGCCTGGGGACGAGTCGTCCCCTGTGTACAAAAATTCATATTCTTCATTTTTGACAATTCGTTCGATGCGTGTAACCCCATAGGACTATATTATGTTGGCAATGAGTTCGATCATATCGATCTTCATAAGACATTAGTGGACTCTAGCAAGCCATTATGCCTATCCAAATAATATAATATTAAGTTCGATTTCCTACAAAGAACTTATCACAATCCCATTGTCACACGATGTTATATTGAACATGAGTCATGATCCACGTCAACTCATATTGTTCAATGCTTTCTCGTTACCAAGTAAATTGATCAATCAAATGATATTAATCACATTAATTCATTCGGACATGGCCATGTACATCATCAATCTAACCTACGAGTGGCCTAGCAAACATCTCTCTTTACGAGGAACAAATTTCCATCTTGACTTATCATCTTGACTTATCATTCTTCCCAACAAGAATCCTATCATGCCAATAATAGTCCTTATTGTTATCCAGTTAAAGATAACGTTAAACTATATCAAATACAATATTCATCGAGTGGAAGACAATGATAATCTCAGGTCAAAGGATATCAATGATATAACTATATGAGATTTAATTATGACATTCGACCATGACATAAATCTCATAATGGGTCAAGTCCAGTACCTTGTTCTCTAACAAGTACCCATGAATTTAATGTGCATCCCTATGCATATAATCATCACATGATTATCCATTAAACTTCATACTAGTGCTTCATAAGTACTAGGGACACGATTATTACAATAAACATGCAAACATATATAATAATCAAAATAACAATCTCTTATATAAATGAACAATGACATTACATATAAGTCTATCTCTATAGGCCTAGGGCACTAACACCTACAATAACATCATATTTTTACTCAGCTTTTTTCTAATTCCATTCACGTAAACATCACCACAACTATGATTCTTTTCATAGGTCCTTATATACGCGAAATCATTGGCATTTTCAACTGAAGCATGAATTCTCCAATGACAACCTCTTGTTTCACTGTGTACGCACTTGGCAGTAAGACGCACTTTGTCATTTTTCACATAGACAAAGTCAAAACCAACAGCTGTGCATATTTGCACAAAAAAATTCGAAACTCACTGATTCCACCTTCAAAAACCTACCCAACACCTTGAATATCAGTAGCCCACTTTGCACTTTTCAACTGTTTATCTTGATGACGAAAAAACTAATAGGCAAATCAACACTAGAGGACGTACTACGTTCAATATCAGATGACAATCCACTAACAATGGTCGATGAAGATGAATCAACAACATCCAAACTACCATACTGTTTTACATCAATCTCAATAAACTGAATTGAAAATCTCCACACCATAAATCCCATGTTCACATAATCATCTTCATTCGTTAGTAGACAATTATAATTACCAGAAAAAGAGTATGAAAAAATTATTAGGATCAATCTACTATTATATAAATAATAATAATAATAACAAAATTAGTAATTTAAATCAAAAACAGACTACAAATTCAATTAAAAACCTCTAGAACGCTGCAAACTGTTTGAAGAGAGGCCTGCCTTTAGCAGTGTCCTAAGACAGAATTACGTCCCCGCCTGTGCTGCAGATGCGGACGCCTATCTAGAGGATACAACTCTTCGGAACAATTTCTTGCACAAGAACTTGTCCCTGACGAATGTCTGAATGATTTCTTAAGAAATAGAAGGAAGGAAGAAGATGAAGAATATTTTGTGTCTTGAACACAATCTGAACCATTGTTTATATAGGAAAGTTTATTCAAATTTGACCAATCACAACTCTTAAAATTTGATTTTCAAAAGTCACATCTTTTCAGACAATAACTGTTATGGCAGTTAAAAACTGTCTAAACAGTCATATTGTCTTATCCAGAAAATCAAAAATAACAATTATAAATGAACATACCAAAAGTATCGAGTTGGGCCGGACGAGTAAAGCCCAGTCACAGACACCCTTGGCCACCGTATTCTCAATGAGGCTGGCCCAATCAGAACAAGGCCCAAAGCCCATCTCTTGTATCAGTCGACTAAGCCCATGGTCCGACCTATAAGTCCCGACCTGAATTAGTCCGACCTCATGATCCATATCATAATTCGGGTACGAACCATGCTCTACCCGCCGCCTCGGGTCGACCCATCTACAAGTGGCGACCTCGACCTAACCCCAAGCGTCGACCTGACATATAAAGACGCACGTGGGTCAATCTTTCCATAACAGCATCCCTACAAAGCAGGGACGGTTACAAGCATGTTCCCACGAACATAACTGCAGCTATAATTGCGGAGCTCATGTAGCACCACCCAAAAATACAACGGCTATCACATATAAATACTTCATCACTACCCAACGGTGAAAGGTAACTGCCATTTTGTTATCAGAATTCATTATTCTATACATTTTGAGCTATATACAACTGTGATCTTACTCTCACGCCCGAGCGTCTTCGCCGGAGACACATCCGGCTAGTCGTGGGTTCTGTTTTCAGGTCAAGGAGCCAGGTGATCAGTCCTGCCACGTGGAGGAAGATTGATAAGCACAATTCCTGCAGCATCAGTTTGGTTCCATTGCCGGGAATCGTGCTTTAGACTTGACTTCGAAAACTTCATCAACCTGCAACAATGGTGACTTCAGAAGGACATGTGTCCGAGGCTTCACTTGGACACGATGAAGTGAACAACAACAACAATACCAACGTTGGAAATGCAGATTTGCCTCCTCCTCCCCCTCCTCAACGACATCATGCTAGGGCGACACGCTCTAACAGCGTGGCTGATGGCAGGGGATTGCCAGATGCAAGGAGAGAAAAGCGTCCTATGGAAGGACAAGGAGCTCCACCTCACCCAAAGCGTATAACTGGGCAGGCTAATGTGGGAAGCAGGGCAGGTCCCTCCACTAATCCCATGAGCAAGAAAGAAATGATGCTGGAGCGAGCCCAGATTCTGGCTGACTTAATAGCCATGGAGGAGGCAGAACAGGCCGACATACGTTCTGAGAGAGTGGCACCCGCTCAGGTTTCTAATGGGCAACAGCCAGGAGTGCTAGGCCAAATGAAGGTGTGGGACGAACGGCGAGGACGTAATGGTACGTCGAGCTCCCACTATAGTTCATGTGCCGAGTAATGATTTAAGAGCTAGCCTCAATGTAAACAGAGAGCAAGAGGCTCAATCCGATTTGAGGACTCGCTAATGTACCAATAGAAATGGCATGTTTCCCACTGTAACACGAGATCAGATCTCAAAGAGACGTAAATGGGCATAGGTCGCCTGTGAGAGGGGAAAGGCGCAGTCGCCACATGGAGATCACAGCGCAGTCGCCGTCTGCCACCGAGAGGCGCAGTCGCCTCAAAGAAGTAATGCATATAGATCTCCAATAAGATCGAAAGGACCAATTCTCACAGGGACGTAAGGAGTAGGCAGGTGACTCCCCCGAAGTGAAGGCCGAGAGGTCCAATGCGCTCCTCCAGGAGATGAGACCCGATGCTAGAGAATGGTTGATGATGAAAAAGAAATTTGAGCAATGGGAGGAGGAGAAGAAAAAGAGACGGGAAAGGTTGAACGAATTGACTTTGCTCTTCGACCTTTTTCCAAAGAAATCGTAGATAGTCGACCTCCTCCTACTTTCAGTTGCCTCTTCCGGAGAAGTACTGGGTCGACAAATGCCAAGAGCCACATATCCCATCCGGAAGCCACTATGTGTTTTGTCGCCAATGAGGATGACAACATGTGCAAAGCCCTCCTAAGCACACTTACCTGGGCGGCCTTAACTTGGTTCAATGGTTTGGCCGCCGGTAGTATCACCACTTGGGCATGCTTCGTAACAAAATTCTTAGATCGCTTCTCGATTGCGGGAGCTCGAAAAATAACCGTCACCGATCCGAATAACTTGGTGCAGTGGTAAGAATGAAAGCTCGATGAGCTATTTCACCAAGTTCAAAGAGATGGTTGATAAGATAGAGGAAGACCTCACACAGAGAGGTAATAAATTGCTTCCGAAGTGGTATTTCCTCGTAAGACATGGACTACGAGCTCACAGCCCGAACGGTCACAACTCGACAGGAGTTGTTTGAGAAGGTATACAACGTCGCTCTGGCTGAGGAAAGGAAAGAAAAGAAGAATGGTAAGCGCCCCAAGGTTGAGGTCGCTGACGATAAAAAGGACTCCAACAAGAATGGGGGGAACAATAAAAATGGAAAGAATGTAACTAGGGCGACAGAGAAGGTGCCCGAAGCTTTCACTCCTCACGGTGAGTCGAACCGAGATTCGAACGCCGTTGAACCGGCTCCTCCACCCCAATGAATCCAGCAACAAGTTTAGGAGGGACAACAGCAAGTACCGCGACTACCACAAAGACACCGGTCATCTCACGTAGGATTGCTTGGGATTAAAACGTATCATCCAGAGAATGGTCGACCAGGGAGACTCGAAGCTTATGTGAAGAGACCTCAAGCCGGGAGGTGAGCAGCCACAGTGGACAACAAGGACCTAGGCAGCCTAGACTGAACCTGGGGGTCATCACTGAACAAGCAAGCAACACGGCCATCAAGCACAAGATATTCCAGCTCAATAAGGCCCCACATGTGCCTCCAAGGAGAGAAGTAAGAGATGAAGCAATCAGCTTCTACCCCCATGAATTGGCAACCAATATGGCTGCTAGGGAGCAAGTTCTCGTCATCCCAGGTCTCATTGATGGATGTACGACGAGCAGACTCTTAGTCGACACGGGGGCCTGCAAGGATATTTTGTTTTATAAAACTTTCAAGGAGATGGGTCTTAATGATGAACAATTGGAAAGATATGATGGCAGGTTGGAGGGCTTCACCAACCACCGAGTTGATGCTAAAGGCCAGATAGTGCTCGATGTCGACCTAGGCCAGCACCCCCTCAGGATTGTCTCGAAGGTACAATTTATCGTAATTGATGTAAATAGTGACTATGCCGCCATACTTGGAATTCCTGGACAGGTCGCTCTTGGAATGGTAGCATCAATTCCTCACCAGCGAGTAAAGTTCCCCACACCTGCTGGAGTGGGTTGCGTACAAGGCACAGCTCGTGCTTATCTGGATCATGTTCTTCGGGAAAGAAAGAAGAGAGAGCTAGAGATCGAGACAGCTGATGGCTATTTGAAGTTGTCTCAATCAGTCACCAAAACTACCCGACTGTCAACAATCACCAACGTGGAAGAGTCGACCTATCGCTCAAATGACGAGGTCATGCTCGAGTCGACACGTCACTCTAACACCACTGAGGTCGATTCAGATGTAGTTATGGTCGATCAAGTCATCATAGGCAACCTATGCCTCCAGCTCGACAATAACTCGGGGGCCACCACCACCAGCGAGGTTGCAGACAAGTTGGATGACATGATAGCTGAGGAAGCTCCACATCTGGGAGCTGAGGAAAGGCAAAAGGTCAGAGAAATAATAATCGAGACTCTACAATTCAGGGATGGACCAGAGCTAGAAGCTGTGGACGAGTTAGAGCAGTAATCACCAACATTTCCTACCCCGACCAAAAAATTCAGATTGGGAAGCGGTGTCCGCTGAAGAACGAGCGTAAATCATCGAGCTACTCAAGGAAAGTAATGATGTCTTCGCATGGAGGGTGGAAGACATGAGGGGAATCAAGGAAGAGGTCGCTGTTCACAGACTTGAAGTTAACCCGACCGTAAAACCTAGACCCCAAAAGTTGAGAAGTTTTGCTCGTGACAAGGAAGAGGCTATCAAAGCTGAGGTACGAAACTTTTAAGTGTGTATAATCAAGGAGGCCGTTCATACAACGTGGTTGGCCAACGTGGTCATGGTGAAGAAATCGAATGGCAAGTGGCGGATGTGTGTCGACTTCACGACCTTGAACCTTGCATGCCCAAAGGACAGCTATCCTCTCCCCAGAATCGACAAGCTAGTTGATTCCATTGCTGGCCACTCCACCCTCAGTTTCCTCGACGCTTATTCGGTACCACCGTATCAAAATGCATGAGGATGATATAGTCAAAACGGCATTTCAAGCGGCTGGAGGCATCTACTGCTACAATATGATGCCTTTTGGATTGAAGAATGCAGGAGCAACCTATCAACGCATGGTGAACAAGGTCTTTGCTTCTCAAATTGGCCGAAACATGGAGGCCTACGTTGATGATATGGTCATAAAAACTAAGACTGGACATCACGTGGTCGACTTAAAAGAAACATTCGCCAACTTGAGAGCAAACGACATGAAACTCAATCCTAGCAAGTGTGTATTTGGAGTAGCTGCTGGAAAGTTCTTGGGATTCATGGTATCTCAAAGAGGCATAGAGGCTAATCCAGAGAAGATAAAGGCTTTAGTCGACATGAAGGCTCCTACCAGTGTCAAAGAGATGCAGCGACTTAACGGAAGGGTAGCAGCTCTTGGTCGCTTCATATCAAAATCAGCAGAAAGGTCTCTCCCCTTCTTCAAAGCATTGAGGGGGACGAAAAGCTTTGAATGGACGACCGAATGTCATTCGTCGTTCCAACAATTGAAAGACTATCTCACTACTCCACCTCTCTTGAGTAGCCCGACCACTGGAGAGACCTTGTTTGTATACCTGTCTGTGGGAGACAAGTCAGTTGCTGCAGTATTGATTAGAGAGGATGAAGGGCTTCAGAAGCCTGTGTACTATATCAAAGAAAGCTTTATCAGATGTGGAAAGCAGGTATTACAACGCTGAGAAGGTCGCCTATGCTCTTGTCGTAGCTTCAAGGAAGCTGCGAGCTTATTTTCTAGCTCATCCAATTGTGGTTCTTACAAATGCCCCTTTGAGAAAGATATTGCACAAGCCTGAAAGTTCAGGACGACTGCTCAATTGGTCAATTGCCCTCACTGAATTTGACATTGAGTATCGACCTCGAAAGGCGTTGAAGGCTCAAGCTCTAGCTGATTTCTTGGTCGAGCTTACGTTCACCAAGGAAGACAACGAGCAACGAGTTCCTAAAGAAAAAGCTAAGGGAAAAGAACCGTGAGTCCTGTGTCGTCATTAGCCTTCCCGACGATTGTTGGAAGGTCTATTCAGATGGGTCAGCGACCAAAAATGTTAGTGGAGCTGGAATTGTCTTGATCGAGCCAGAATCTGGAACCGTGTATGAAGAATCCCTAAGGTTCAAGTTCGATGCTTCCAACAACCAAGCTGAATATGAGGCCTTGATAGCGGCCATAGAATACGCCAAGTGCTTTGGAGCAACTAAGATCATGGCTTACTGTGATTCACAATTGATAGTCAATCAGGTCAGAGGCGAGTACGAGGTGCTTAGTGCCACGTTGATCAAATACTGCAACCTGGTGAAGGAGCTGATAAAAGACTTGGAATTCTGGGAAATTCAGAGGATTGGAAGGGAAGACAACGAGCTAGCTGACCTCCTCTCGAAATTAGCTACCTCGTAGGAGCCACATGATGAGCCCATCTCTTTCCTTGAAAATCCGGCTTATGAGAGGATAAAGATTCAATGCATAGATGACCCCTCAAGAAATGGGACTCGGGAAAAGTGTTGGATCGAGGAAATGAAGGCATACTTAGAAAGTGGCGAGCTACCGATGATGAGAAGAAGGCTCGAGCCGTCAAAAAGAAAGCTCCGAGGTATGTCATTCAAGGAGGCGAATTGCTCGTAAGATCCTATACTCGGCCATTACTAAAGTGCATCCACCCTCAAGAGGTCGCCCTATTGATACATGAAGTACACAAGGATCTGTGGTGGACACCCGGGGCCAGACTCTTGCAGACAAGTTAATCACTTTGGGATACTATCGGCCACATATGAGAGCCGACACTCACAACTTTGTTCAAGAATGTGATCAATGCCAAAGGTTTGCCAACTTACCTCATATGCCTACAACCGAGCGCACTCCGTAATTGTACCGGCCATTCGACATGTGGGCGTCGACTTGATTGGACCCTTCCCTCCCGCCCGAGGAAATTGCAAGTATGTGATCGTTGCTATAGATTACTTCACTAAATGGGTTGAGGCTAAACCATTAGCTCGCATCACGGAGGAGAATGCTATAAACTTCATTCATGATTTCATTTGGTGCCGATTTGGTTTTCCAAGAGCCATAAGATCTCGACAACGGATTACGCTTCTCAAGAGCCTTCGGCGAGAGATGAATCGGGTAGGAATCAAGCATTGGCAATCTTCTCGTCGCATATCCTCAAGGAAATGGGCAAGGCGAGGCAAAGAAACAAGCTTGTTCTATCTTCGCTCAAGACAGGACTCGTAGGTCGACGTAACAATTGGTTGGACGAACTCCCTTGCTCTTCGGGGCGCTCGTACAACCACTCGGGGCCTACGGGGAAACCCCTTTCGCTCTCACATATGGGTCGAGGCCATGGCACCCGCCGAGCTCAGATTCCCTACGCCGCAGTGACTTTCTTCAATCAGAGAAAAATGATACCAACAGATCGATCGACCTGGATCTAATCGACGAGAAGCGAGAAACACTTACCTCCGAATGGTCAACTACAAACAGCGGACTAAGAGTTACCATGACAAGAAGGTCAAGGCAAGGTCGTTCCAAGTTGGAGATTACGTGTTGAGAAAGATTGAAGCGACGGGTAGAAGGACCCAGCAGAACAAGCTATCTCCTAACTGGGAAGGTCCCTATGTAGTCACTCGAGTCGTCAAGGAAGGAACTTACATGATAGCCCACCCCGGAGGTGACGAGTTGAAACATCCTTGGCATGCCACTCACCTGATCAAATATTACTTCTAGCCTTCAGTTTTCAAGTTCAAGTTTGTGTTAGTTCCAGTTTCAAGATGATGTAAGCATGTTTCCCAATTCAATAAAAAGTGCAGTTTATTCGATCAAACATAGTGTTACACCAATCCCAACGAGCTCGACTCTTAGTCAGCCTCGTCCTAATAAGCTCGATTCTTAATCAGCTTTGTTCATTTAACAAGTCCGACTCTTAGTCGACTTCGTTCTAACAAACTCGACTCTTAGTCAGTTCGATCTACTCAGCTCGATTCTTAATCAGCTTTGTTTATTTAACAAGTCCGACTCTTAGTCGACTTCGTTCTAACAAACTCGACTCTTAGTCAGTCTGTTTCAATTAGCTCGACCCTTAGGTCAGCTTCAACAACGTAAGCAGGTTTTACTCATAGTCAATCTTGTTTACAAGAATGTCAACCAAGTTTGAGGTCGACTAAGTCAATACAGATCAAGTCACCTTTAAACTTAAGTTGACACATTTATCCTATCTACATCTAGCTCGACACTCGCATCAAAGGCGTACAACATGCAATAAAAGAAGTCAGCTAAGATAGAAATAAGTCTCCCAAAGTGGGCCAGGACTTAGATAAATAAATATTACAAAAAGTATCATGCCTCCCATGAAATAGGGCCAAGGCATTCAAGTATCAAGAACAAAAAAGTAAAAGTGTTTGAAGCTTGTTCGATTACAATAAACCATTAAAATCAAAGTCTATTCAGAAGAAACGCCTTCTATTGGACCGGCGACGGACGTTGGGTCGACCTCAGTCTGATCACCCACAGTAGATGGCTCACCAATAACATTTTCAGTCTGATAAACCACCTTCCGTGAGTCACTGATTGTAAACTTTGGGGTCTCCTCGTCAAAAGCCGAATCCTCATAGTCATCGAGCTCAGCCAAAATGGTGTTAAAATTAACCTTTTCAACTGCTGGGGGGTCCCAAGGTGATGCCTCTGCAGCTTCATCATCTTTCTTTATAAGTTCCAAGTCATTTTCATTGTATGGCACCAAAGGGTGACCTTGGCGAGCTGCTGTGTTATAAGGATCTTCAGAAGCCCATTGAGCTAGCTGTTCGATCGATATATTGACAGAGGGATCTACTATTATACGTCGAGCCATATGAGCCCGACCTACATGGAAGAACCCCCTAGCTTCTTCGGTAATATGGGCGTGCAGATCATCACTATCTTTATATGCACGGACAAAGATCCTCCTTTGCAGCCCTCACAGCAGCAGCTAGGTCCTCCCTCCATTGAGTTCGAGCGGCATCCAACTCTTCTGGTTTCTTGGCCAAAGTGACTGGCACCTCCTCCAACTGTTGAGTCGCCAATGCCAGATCGCCAGCCTAGCCTATTCTTTTCCTCCTTGAGGGCGGCGAGTTCCTTGGTAGCTTCTCCAAACTTGCCCTGTGCTTCTTCTTTGGCCTTTATTTCGTTGTCTTTAACAAGCTTCAAAGCTTCATACGAGCTGTCTAAGTCCGAGTGCTCTTCCTTCAAGTTTTTGAGCTCCTCCTTCAACGTAGCGTTGGCTTCTTCAGCTTCCCCACCTCGGCATTCTCCTCCTCCAGCTTCTTCAACTCCACATTTTTCTTTGCCAACATGGACTTGGCTAGCTTCTCCTGCTCCTCAGCAGCCTTCCAATAAGTAGTAGCCAGGTCAATCATGGCAAGAGACTGAAAAGAAGAGTGGGAGGAAGAGGTTAGATCTGACAGACACAAAGGGAGACATGGAACAAGCGAGCAAAATAAAGTTAACAGCACAAGAAATTGCCAAAGAGTTACCTCGGAGGAAGCTAGCCCGACCCTAGCTCGTTGTGCTTCGGGAGTTAGAGGTTTTTAGTGAACTCCATAATCAAATCCTGGTCAGCACCCCTTCTGACCACGGCCGGTCCATACGCCAGCTCCGGATACTCCCTGGCGAAGCAGTTGATCCTGGTTAAAGGAGCCACAGCACTTAGCTCGTCGGCACGAGCTGGATCGGCTCGGCATAAGAAACCCGGGACAGGGAAGGTCGGGGACTCCTAACTTCATTCTCCATCGGCTCGTTAGCATCGACCTGATCAACTGTCGAGCTCACCTTGGTTTTCCCAATCTTGATTTTCTTGCTTAGAGGGGCCGTATCATCATCATCCACCTCATCATCTAACTCGATCACAGGCGACTTTGCCTTGGGAATTCTTTTGGTTTTGGATTTGGTTTTGGGTTGATCACGAGCTCTGGTCTTTCTAGCCTCCTTAGCTGGCTCAACAATTTGGTCGGATACATTGGTTTCTTCAGCGTCAACCTCTTCCATTTCCTGGGCGACGTCTACAACTTGGTTCCCCTCCAGTTCCTCGGGGTTCTCCTCCATTGGTATAGAGTTAATGGGGTCCACATCTATCGTCTGCAAAGTATCATGACGGAGAGCACCCTCTCTCTCCCTATGTTCTCTGGCATTAGCTGCTCCACAGCTCCACTTGCTCTTCCTAATGTCAATGGTTCGTCCCATACTCGCTTCTTGCTCAGGAGTTAAGACTACACAAAAATTGAAATGATCAAGGGTTAGGTCGACACATAAAATTTCTGCATACGAGTAAAAAGTTCTATGTACGAATTAAATATGTGTGGACTGATTATTCTACATACGAGCAAAAAAGTTCTATGTACGAATCAAAGTCATAAATAAACAGTTAAGCAAAGGTAAGAGGGATCAAGTTACAAGGAATGGTCGAGTTCTTACCCCCAAAGTGTTCTACCCGCTCCTTACAATAGTTGGCAGTCTTCTTACAATGGTGGCACTCTTTCTCAAATCTGAATCGAGCTCCCTCATGGGTGACCCAATCTGGATATCTCTGACATCTAACTACTGGCACCATGGGTACTACCTCTCCTTCACCAACCATCAATCCAGCTCGGATGAAGTTATTTTTGTTGGTTCCTAGAGCATCCCAACTGATAGCCCCTTTCTTGGTAAACTCCATCAACTTCTTACGTAAATCATTATGCCAATGAGGGGCCCAGTAGTTGTTCTCATCTACCCCAGTTGTATCAGCACTGGGCAAGGGAAACTCCCATCCTCTTCTACTCTCCACCACCACCACGCAAGAGTTCCATCCACTAGCCTTGCCAGGAAGATTGGCAAATAATTTGGGAGACTTTGGCTTGGAAGGAGTACTTATGCCATTATCCTTATCAAACTTAATGCTAAAGAACTCCTTAAACACCCTCATGCATGGCTCATATCCTAAGAACCTACAAACCATAATAAAGCAAACCAATACCCTACAGGTGTTGGCCCCTAGCTGAAGTGGCAAGGCATCGGTGCACTCCAAGAACTCGTTTATGAAGGGGTCAAGAGGTAATCTCAAGCCAGCTTCAAATTGGCCGTAGTAGAAAGCTACCTTGGTGGTTTCCTCCTCGTAGGTGTCCCCAAATTTGTTAAAGAAGTCCCCCCTACTATACAGAGCAACACTAAACTCCTTCCTATCAACATCACAAAAATCATATACCATGCTTAAGCGAGATGGATAATTTTGCTTCCCTCTAGCTGGCCTTGGAGGAACGTAGCCTTTTTCATTCCCGCCCTGCACTACAAAGGTTATCAAAGGCATCAACAATGCGCGGGCTTGATGAGGTCGAGGCATGAGCTCCACCTTGTGTCTCCATATCTCGTACAAGAAGAAGGGGAAACAGGGAATCGGGCTTCTACATGAAGTCTCGGGAGACCTAATCGATAAGCTAAGGGGCGACCTAGATTCCCTAAATCCAATTCTATTCCTAAGGAAAGAAGGTTTGTCGGGACCATGAATATAAAATGTAGCAATATGATCGAGAAGCTCGTGAAAAAGATGGAAGGACTCAATTCTTGGGTCATTCGTTCCTAAAGTACCTAAGTTCTCTCCCACAGGCAAAGCCAACTCAGTAAATTGCAAACCCCATCGGGTTAAAATTGAAGTACATTCCTCCATGGTCATCTCCCTCCACTCTCCGTTTAAATGTTTATAAACCCTACGGTTGAGTTTACAGTACCCATACCAAGCTCCGGGTTCTGTACTAAAGGTCCTAGCCATGGCGGAATCAAAGGAATAGCAGAAATTAAAGCCCTAATTTTAAAAGAATGAGGAGAATACCTTTAGCAGTGAAGGAAAAACGGAACAATGGAGAGTGAAACACCGAGTTATAACAGAAGTCAATTTCCTTTATCACCGCCGGAATCACGTACAGAGTTCAGGGATGGCGAAAGTTGTAAATGGAGAAGGATTCTTGATTTTATAGTTCCTTGAATTGGAAAGGGCAAAGAGAAATTCAAAATTAATTTTCCTAATTAATTACGGAAACTGTTTCCTAGGCGGACTCTCAAACGTCAAAATTGCAATCATTATGGAAAAAACGGCGCTCCTTCATCTATGACCGTTCATCATCAACGTCCTGGATTGTGCCACGTCATCTTGGTCGACTAAACCTCTGAACGAGTAACGACCTGCGAGTAACAACAAATTTTCAACAAGATTTCATTAACTTCCTAGTCGACGAAGTCAACTCGAAAGTTGGGGGCCACCGAACATACCAAAAGTATCGAGTTGGGCCGGACGAGTAAAGCCCAAATCACGTACACCCTTGGCCACCGTATTCTCAATGAGGCCGGCCCAATCGAACAAGGCCCAAAGCCCATCTCTTGTATCGCCGACTAAGCCCATGGTCCGACCTATAAGTCCCGACCTGAATTAGTCCGACCTCATGATCCATATCATAATTCGGGTACGAACCATGCTCTACCCGCCGCCAGTCGACCCATCTACAAGTGGCGACCTCGACCTAACCCCAAGCGTCGACGACATATAAAGACGCACGTGGGTCAATCTTTCCATAACAGCATCCCTACAAAGCAGGGACGGTTACAAGCATGTTCCCACGAACATAACTGCAGCTATAATTGCGGAGCTCATGTAGCACCACCCAAAAATACAACGGCTATCACATATAAATACTTCATCACTACCCAACGGTGAAAGGTAACTGCCATTTTGTTATCAGAATTCATTATTCTATACATTTTGAGCTATATACAACTGTGATCTTACTCTCACGCCCGAGCGTCTTCGCCGGAGACACATCCGGCTAGTCGTGGGTTCTGTTTTCAGGTCAAGGAGCCAGGTGATCAGTCCTGCCACGTGGAGGAAGATTGATAAGCACAATTCCTGCAGCATCAATAAATAATATTAAAAATTTTAATATTAATTTATAAGAATTCAGTTGCTCGATTGGTTGTCAAGATTCGAGCTTTATGATTACAAAAACCTGTGTCATGGGGCTATGCCCCATGACTTTTGTCCTTCTTGAAAAGAGCTTCGATTTGATATGCGGTGCGTTCCGTGGTTCATCCGGAATCAAAAGTTATGCTCATTTTAGCGCACACACATAAATTTCACTAAAAGCTCTATTTTTTCAAAAAACACCTTTAACTTTCATCTTTTACCACACAAGTCCACATAAGTTCCAACAAAAATAAGACAATCTCTCTGCAAGCACGATCACCTTTTACATGCAAAGTCAACCAATGATCCAAAAGATGAAAACTTAGTAATTTTATAAACTGCACTAACTCAACCAAACTTGAACAAAGCCATTACAGCATCATCCATATTACTAATATAATTGATAATGAATCTGCAAATATAAGCAAACAGCAAGGATCAGCCATCATATAACTGAGGCATACAACTGATTTCTTAAGTTCTAAATTGTTCAACAATAAAATAAAAAAATCAAGTTTAAAATCACAGATCAAGATGCTCAAAAATACAACAAATATATAACAGAGTTAATCATCTGAATATCATGAATAAGCAACATAATCACTTTGAAAACACAGATCAAAACCAATAAAAATAATTCAATTAAAAATAAAAATAAAAACAACAACAATGGTGATACGAAACTCACCTCAAAACTTATGAATAATGAGTTTCACTCGATTAAAATCAATGAAACTTGAAACCGAATTGATTCAACGAATTGCTGAAATCGAAGTTGTGATATCTGATTTTGAATCGAATTTACGTCGCAGGGCCAAATCGCCTTCGTCGCCTCGCACGCCAAACCCTAGGAACAACGGTGAATTGTGCTGAAAACGGGATATGGGACTATTTATATGAGGGTATATTCGGTATTTCCAAAATTTTAAAATAGGCGAGGGATTATATGGTAGGAGAAAATATTTTGTAAGATTAGGATGTAAATAGGAAATATGCTGTATTAGGATGTAGATTAGGTATTATTGAGGGAATATGATGTAATTTTCTCTTCTATTAAACTCACTAATTGGTGTAGCGAGTTTCAACGATTATATTTCAAACTCGCTACACCATGTAGCGAGTTCCAAAAAAGTGGTAATTTTGAAAAATAATTAAAAATGTGAGTTATTTTGGAAATTATTATTTTAAAAAGGAATTAATTCAGAAAAAAATCTAAAATAAGAGTTTTATTTTTGAATTGGTAAATAATGGATATTATTTTTAAACAACTTAATTCTTATAATGCTTGCGTCATTACAAAAAAAAAAAAAACACTTAGTGCCCGTTTGGTAGCCCGTCTTAGCACCAGATGAGATTAATAATCCCGAAGTCGAGTGTTTGGTAGGAAAAAAGGCAACCATATAAATTATCCTCTTCACCGGGATTAGCTTCTTATCCCCTCCTTATTTATCCCAATGAAAGGGTGGTATTATTAATGAGGGTATTAGAACATGATGGATAGAAATATTTTTGACGAAACTACCCACAATATATATATCAACTATTAAATGGCTTGACCTTTCATATTTAATTCTCTCTATACAAAATGTTAATAGGTTGTCAATTTTTTTTTAAAAAAAGTGTTAATTTTCTTTAATTGTGCCCTTGATTGTCTCTTTATAATTGTACGGATAATTTGGTCTTTAAAAGAACATTGTCTTGTTTTATGTGATTTCTACCAAACAAAAGTTTATATTTTCAATCAGGATTATTACGAAGCCTCATTATTGATCCTAGGATTAACAATTTCCTCACTATTAATACGGGCTAATCCCACTCGGCTACCAAACGAGCCCTTAATCTATTGTTACTCACTTGCATTATTAATAGTGTTTTGGACAATTATATTTTCAACCTACTTACCCATCTTTTATTGTTTTCTTAATAAGCTTACAAAGTAGAGGTGGTCTCCCATGAGAACAAGGGGATCCGTCTCATGCATGAGACGGGTCGACCCATGACCCATGGGCATGACCGCCCAAACCAATCATTCCTAGTCCACGCCAAAAAGCCATTCCAGCCAAGCAATTTGGGGCCTTCTTTGTATTTTTGTCTGCTCTTTATTTATTTCCTAGACCTTTTTCAGTTTCAGCCGTGTGTCCCTTTGGTATGGCAGCCTCTCATAGGCCCAATTTTTTTTTTTTTTTTTTTTTTTTTTTTTTTTTTGCTTTTTGGTTTTTTTTTTTTAAGTTTTTATTTTATTTTTTCGGCTTTTCAGTGGTTTAGAAAAAGTAATAGTTACCATCTCTTAATGTAATGACTGTATACATATAAAGTAACATTGTTCATAAGTAAACGTAATACCTGTTTTAAAAAAACAAAAGCTCGTTTTCACCCATTTTTTCAAATGTAATACAAACTATATGTATTACATTTGAAATGTAATAACTTATGTATATGAATGTAATAGTTTATACAAGTAAATGTAACACTTTGATAGATGAAATTGTAACATATTTCTATAGATAATGTAATACTTTTACATGTATCATGATAAATTTGAACTCATTGTAACTTATTGTTTGAAAACATATAGATATCTATACATATGTGTTACAATTATGTACAAATACTATTACATATAAATAACACGTTTGTTACATTTTAGTTATAATAAGTATTACTTTTGCCAAACGAAGAAAACATAGGGAAAAACACTATTACTTTTCTGTATATATGTATTACTCTAATGTATACAAACTATTACTTTATATGCATACAATTATTATATTATGTTATAGTAACTATTACTTTTCACAAATCGAAAAAAAAACAAAATATAAAAATTTAAAAATCCTACCCCTATCAACATGGATCAGAAGATTTAATTCGGGATGTGAAGGACTGCAATAAAACTACACTACTGGGCACTCCACTGCGTGTGAAATCTCACTCACTCTCTGGGTATATGCAAAGGCCATGGGTGTAGATTAGTTTTGAAAAGAAGAGAAATACTACTCCATGGAACAAACACATGCAGCATTGATTATAAAACAGGGTTTGAATCTTAATTAGCCAATTAAAATGCTTCGTCACTTTCTCTCTCTCTCTCCTTTCTCATTTGGCCGGCGACCATGGGGCCTCCTCCGGCGACCTCTGGCCTCCCCACCTTCCGGCGACGCCTCCCACTCCGACCACCCCACCGACGAAGACCCCTCCCCCACTCCGACCTCCCTCTTCCAGATCTATCTTCTCCGACCTCCTCACCTTCCAGATCTATCTTCCCCAACTTCGATCTGTTTGGGAGATGAACTGGGCGGGTTTGGGAGGCGAGAGGTCGCCGAAAATGGGCGGGTTTGGAGGCGAGAGGTCGCCGGAATCTGGGGAGGTAGAATCGCCGGAATCGCGTATAGAGAGAGAGAGAGAACGAAGCTTCTTTGTAAAAAAAAAAATGTTATTTTGAATGAGGAACATTTTTGGGCGGGTCATGGATCCGACCCGTCTCATAGATGAGACGGGTATTCATGTTCTCACATGAGTTTTTGTCTACAAAGTAAAGGTAAGACTCTTATTGTAAGACGGAGTAGTAGTATAATATTGATAGAAGGAGAAGTGTAGTGAGTATGGAAAGTAAAGAAAAATAGAGAAACTAAAATAGTACATAAATTGTTATTGTGAATATGACAATTTAGTCCCATTAGATTAATTATTAATAAAAGTTTTTTATTTTGAATGGTATCAACACTTTTTATTATGAGATAAACCAAAGAAAAATAAATATCGGTTATTACAATTCGAAAGGAATATAAGGGTTTGAATACAAAAAAAATATCATCATAATAATAATAATAATAATAATAAAAATAATAATAATAATAATAATAATAATAATAATAATAATAATAATAATAATAATAATAATAAATAAATAAATAAATAAATAATAATAATAATAATAATAATAATAATAATAATAATAATAATAATAATAATAATAATAATAATAATAATAATAATAATAATAATAATAATAATAATAATAATTAATACATACATACATACATACATACATACATACATACATACTCCTCCGTCTCGCTACAAATTACTTCCTCTGTCCCGCTACAAACCGCACACTTTCTATTTTGAGCGTCCCATTACAAACCGCACACTTCCTAAAATGACAAAGAATTTTTACTATTCACTCCACTCATTCTCTCTCCTACATTATTTTAATACTCACAACACCATTATAATTTACTATTCCCTCCACTCATTCTCTCTCCTATTTTATTTTTACACTCACAACATTTATATCATTATTTTTTTCCTTAATCCCCGCACAAACAGTAACAGTGCGATTACTAGCAGGACGGAGGGAGTACGTACTTTCCTCATAGGTTATAGGTTGTCCATTACAAACTATACATTTTTAAAATCTAATTATTTTATTACTTTTATATTAATTAGACTCACATTTCATACTAACAACAATAATTCTATTATTATTTTGTAGTCCACTTACTCTTTTCTATCTCACTTTTCACGCTTACACCATTTATTTTGAATGTCGTTATGTTTGAAACTTTTATAAAGATTAAAATTTGTTTTCTAATAATAGTGAGGTGTCACATGCGCTTTTTACTCTTAGAATTCAAGTCTTTATTATATTCAGAAATAATTAAAAAATATTATTATAAAAAGTAATAATAATAAGATATATTCTTAATCAGATGCCCAATAATAATTAGAAAAGCAATTACATTGTCTTATTAAATTTAATTGTTATAACTTATAATTATAAAAATAAAAAAAATATTATTATAGTAATCATGAATTATTCCATATATCATCACAGCCAACATTATTTTAAATTATTACTTTGATTTTTTTTACAATTATATTAGTAATAATAGTAATATAATTATTTGTAAAATATTATTACTATTATTGTTAAAGATGGATAAATTTTATCTTTATTTTAAATTATTACTTTGATTTTTTTTACAATTATATTAGTAATAATAGTAATATAATTATTTGTAAAATATTATTACTATTATTGTTAAAGATGGATAAATTTTATCTTTGTAAAACACATAATTGAAAAGAAAATCAAGTTTTCATCATTTTAAATTCTTAAATTAATGAAATCAGTTAAATCATTAAATTTTGGACTTTTTGATATTGAAAATCTAGTTTCATGGCTTATTTGATAGATTCATTATTTGTAGGATTTTTTGGATATGAAATATTTTTAAAGAGACTTTTCGGTATTTTTCCTAAAAAATATCTAAAATTAACTTGACTTTATTAAAATAAAAATAAAAAATGATCCGTTTTCGCCTATACCCGACCAACCCGCCTACACCCGCCCAAACCCGCCTTACTCGCCCAGTCCGCCTAGCCCGCCCAGCGCCTAAACTCCCCACCTTGAAAGGAAAGTGCGGCACCCGACCACCGCCTAGGCCCCGCCTTAAAATACTGAGGCCGCTTTTTAAAACACCTATTATTACCAAACAAATTTGTCTAAGACTTGGTTGTCTAATTCAAATTTCAAATTTGCCATTTCACAAATAGTAGATAATTTAGTAGTGTAATTTGTCATGTACAATTGGTTGTCTAATTCAAATTTCAAATTTGCCATTTCACAAATAGTAGATAATTTAGTAGTGTAATTTGTCATGTACAAACAATTAATAATTAATGCACATTTTTTTTGTAATGTTAGAGAAATCAACTGAACATATATGACAAGAGTACTATTTTCAACCTCTATTACTCAAAATTGACCAAACATTTTTTTTACTATGTTTTACGTCAATAGGCGAGTAGAAGAATCGAACTCTGACTTTTATCGATAGTGAGACTTTACTTTATCATTAAATCATTCGTTTGGGACTACAACACAACTTTCGTTAGTCTAAAATATAGGATAATAGGAGTTCTAATTTTGAATTGCAGTTTTCATATGAAAAGTTTGAATTTATAAAGAAAAAGATTGAGCTTAAAGCGGGTTTTAAAATAATTAAACAATTTACCGGAATCTACTTTAACCCCTCGGCCAAATCCATATATCTATACAAAGTTTCAGATATTCTTATTCCTAATAATATGAAGCGACTGCTTATCCTTTGAATTTGGCCAAAAATGCATCCATTGCTTTTATATTTTAATGTCGTTTAAATTTCTTAAACCACTGGCACTGTGCTATGAGCAAATTTAGAGAACTTTAGTGTTGTTTATAACATCATTTACATCGAGTAATGCAAAGTCGGTGGTTGCATTACGTAATTTTTAAGAGATGCCATTTTAATTATCAATAATATGTCTCCTCCCACACAATTTTAAAAAAAATACTTTCTGTCTCTCTCTGATACAATACTATTTGTACCCTTATTAATGATTTTGAAGTACTATCTCTTGTACACATATTTAATTTAATCACCATAAAATTTGATTATTTTGGAGGTAGCTGAGTTTTTTTTTTAAATAAATATGAACAAGACTAGCTAAAACAACGTGTTTTGAAAATAAGGAATTACGAACATAAACGGTTGTAGTCAGTGGTGATGTCAAAATTTTTTTAATAAGAAAGTCAATTATTCACAAGAGAATGCAGAAAATATTATAACACAAGATTTTGGGGAAAACTAGTTTTTCCTTAAGTTATAGAAAGTCCTGTTTTACAAACTGTTCCTAAATATTCACTAACTACTTACAAGTAGAAAAAAAATGGACTTTTTATAATTTATGAAGAAACTAGTTTCTCCCAAAACTTGCTCATATTATAATGTAATTTTTACATCAACTTGCCTTACCTTACCTTTGCCGTGGTTGTAATAATGCACTACGTGAGCCTATCGCAAACCTAAGTTAGCGAGCCAACAAGTGGCTTGGTTTATGTGAAACATATACTCCCTCCCTTCCCGCCGACTTAGGATTTTTTGAAATGGCACGGGAATTAAGGAAAAGGTAAATGTTGTGAGTGTAATTTAAAAATAGGAGAGAGAATGAGTGGAGGGAATAGTAAATTATAATGGTGTTGTGAGTATTAAAATAATGTAGGAGAGAGAATGAGTGGAGAGAATAGTGATTTAAGGTTTCCATTTTGGGCCGTCCTAAGTCGGGTGGGACGCCCAAAATGGCAAAAAGTCCTAAGTCGGCCGGGACGAAGGGAGTAGAGAACTTCGCAGTGGTACTATTTTTTTTAAAAGATAATGTACTAATTTAATCAAGACATGATAAGATTCTTGTTATAATAATTTGATTCAATAATATGGTTATGTTTCTGTAAGGGGTCTAGTTGCAATGCCTTCAATTCTCGATTAGCAAAAAAATTACCAGTTTCTGAGGGATAGCTTAATACAACTTTTCTTCCAAAATGAATCTCGATTTTTTTTTTTACGATGAACAAGGATTGGATATTTGTTAAGACTTAGAAGGAAGGAAGTAGTATTTGTAGACATTGTCTCAAAAAATACTTTCTTTTGGGTTTAAAATTATACTCTCTTCGTCTCATACAACTGTTCGTTCCTAGTGGATTATTCAACCATTTTAGCATAATATTTTTATTTTCGTAATTATTCTTATTGAAAGTAAGAATTGCTTATAAAAATAAGTATATATTTAAACATTTTAATGGTATACTGTAGTTGAGAAAATTTACTTATTTTAACCATTTTTTTACAATACAAAAATTTTTTTAAAAAAGAGAATTTTTTATGAGACATAGTGAGTAAAATTAGCTACTCGATTGGCGCCCAGGGGGGGTGTATGACAAATCTATAAAATACATGTATGAACTATAAGACTCGAGAACAAACAAGACATTTAAACTTAAGCAAATCTATAAGAAAAACTTAAGACATTTAAATTATATACAAAGGAAATATTTGAGATTAGAAAATATTGGGAGAAACAAGAGGGATATAGAAGAAACTTGATTTTTTATTTATTCAATGGATGATTACAAATGAAAGTGTTACCCCCTATTTATAGTATATAATGGGAGAATACAAACAAGAAACTTTTTACAAGCAAATAAGAGAAAATCTTATATTTATTTTACAACTACACATAATGCTTTAAAAAGAAATCAGCACTAAAAAGATAGCCTAAGTAATTACATCATAAAAAGATGAAATAAGCGTTTATATCATTAGAGTAATGACATAATCATGATGGATGGTGTTTGTCATTATTTACATAATTAATGATTTTATTTTCATCAAAAATCCGGATGAGATGATTAATCTTTATAGGGATCAAAGTAGTTTTTTTCATTATTACTTTCATCACTCTCTTGTAAATAGTTAGTACCATCTGGTGTTAGCTGCTTGGAGAGGTGTGATACATTTCAGCATTCCAACGCTGCAATCCGCTTTGCAGCTATCGGGTGATCTTTTGGCCAAACTTCTTTTGCAGATAGTATATCTATCGGGATTGATTTTGGGTCAAACATATTTGCTCGTGCCATTTCTTCTCTCATGCCTACCTGGATATCATGATATTTTATGGAGATTTGGAGATCTTTTCTATCAAGATTATACCAATCATGGATGAAAGCAATTGAAGCATGATAACACTACTAGAAACAGCTTATTTACCCACGGAATATTCCGTGGGTAATCATGAAATTCCGTGGGTAATCTTCATTTACCCACGAAAATTGTCCGTAGGACGTCCGTGGGTAAATTTTTGTGAGTAATACCCACGGAAAATTCCGTGGGTAATACCCACGAAATTTCCGTCAAAAAGCAAACATATCCGTCGAAAATAAAATAAAATACCCACGAAATTTTTTTTTTCAATTCTGATAAAATTACCCACGGAAATTTCCGTGGGTAATTTTCAATTTTTTTTTCAATTCTGATCAAATTACCCACGGAATATTCCGTGGGTAATTGAGTTTAAATTACCCACAGAATATTTCGTGGGTAATTTTCCCAATTACCCACGGAATTGTCCGTGGGTAATATTAAAAAATAATATTTAGCTGCTCTTTTTACCCACGGAAATGTCCGTGGGTATTACCCACGGAAACCATTCCGTGGGTAATTTCACGGAAATTCAGTTTGCCCACGTAAATACCAAATTACCCACGAAAATTTTCGTGGGCATTACCCACGGAATAGTTTCCGTGGGTATTACCCACGGAATAAATTCCGTGGGTAATTAATACAAATTACCCACGAAAATTCCGTCGAAAATACCCAGGAAAATTATTCCGTGGGTAATGTAGGCGTTTACCCACGAAATTTCCGTGGGAAATTTATTTTTTTATTTTTTACTTTGACTTTTTTAAACCGTGGGTAATTAGATTTTTTCGTGGGTAATACCGTGGGTATTACCCACGAAATATTCCGTGGGTAATATTCCGTGAGTAATCGGACAGATTCTAGTAGTGTAAATAAATGATTGTTCTTGATTTTTGACAATTACCCGTGGAAGATATAAGCTTGGTCTATGGAACATTATCACCACTTAATATCTACGCTTCGGGGTAGTAAGCATTTGCATACATTGATGAGCAGAAAGGAACCACTCAAATAGTTTGAACAAATAGCAGGAATTATGGGGTATCCGGCCAGAGTGGCATTGGAGGAGATATGATTGGAGTCTGACTGTGTTAAAAGTGACAACAATAGTATACGATTCGAATAAATACCAGAAAAAGCAGAGTGCTTCTTTTGAAAAATTAAACAAGTCGTATATCCTGAAAATATTCAAGAAAGGTTAATCTAGATGAAATTTGTAGCCATCCATAATTATACCAAATTTATGAAGAATGACAGTGAAAAGGGTCTGCTAGTTTGGGATAGATCTTTGGCTGAGAGTCATAATTGCATGACTTCAGTGACTTATTCGGGAATGTGAAAAATAGGGAATATTTCAAGGGCTCTGAGGAAAAAGTGTTTGGGCCAGAAAAGGAGGAGGCTTTATTGACAGTGACCACCATGGGAAAGATTTTTGGAAAATGATTTGGGTTTATCTATGAAATCATAGAGGTATTGCATTTTCTTTTATAGTCACTTGGCCTTGAAAGAAAATCAGCAAGGACGTTTGTCGTACCTTTTATATGATTCACAGTAAATTTCCATTGGGAAAACAAATTGGCCTATCACAAGAGTTGTGGCTAGGGAAGCGATCTTCTCTTGAATTCTAGCATGCGTGGAAAGGAGGAGATGTCCATCTCGACTTGGAATTCGTGCCCGATTAGATTGAACTGGAATTTTTCTATTCCTGTTTTGACTGCAAGAATCTCTTTGAACGTGGAGTGGTAGTGTTGTTCTGATTGTTTGAACGTGCCACTCTTGTATCCACATATTGATCTTTTATTTTTGTCTTGGACGAATAACACTGTTGCCCAGTACTCATCACTAGAATCGGTTTGCAGTATTCTATGTTCGGATGAAGTAGGGATCTTTAAAGGGGGCATCCCATCAGTCAGCTTTTTTATCGCCCTGACTGCTTCCGTTTGTTTTATTGTCCAAGTGGGAGGATTCATTTTTAGCATGGGGAATAACCACACTGTATGACTTGATAGCTTGTGTAAGAAATCGGCCATATAGTTTACTAGTCCAAGGAACTGTTGAACTGCTTTTGGAGAAGATAACTCATCAGGGAATCTGTGCAACTCTTGAGCTATGTGGGGCTGAAGCTGATATTTGCCATCAGATATGTCCACGCCAAGGAAATTGATAGAAGATACACCAATTTCCATCTTCTTTTCTGATATCATTAAACCATACTTTGCGACTAGGGAATGAAACTTCGAGAGTAAGTCTATGTGAAACTTGTCATCATCAAAGTACAACAAGATATCATAAATATAAATAAGGGGATTAGAAAGTATAGGTTAAAAAAATGGTTACTATTGCCTTAAAAGTAGAGGGTGTATTTTTTAAACCAAACGACATGACTTTCCATTGGTAGTAACGATCAGGTATGAAAAAGGCCAATTTTGGTCTATCTTCATGAGTGATTCCTAATTGCCAAAAACCTGACTTCAGATCAAACTTAGAAAGAACTTTTTCATTAGAAAGAGATTGGAACAAGGATTTTTTCTGTGGAATAGGAAACTTATCATCTGCAAAAAAATGGTTTAATGGCTGATAATTAATAACCAATCTCAACTTTCCTCGAATTTGTTCACTACGCTTGTTGACATAGAAAGCTTCACATGCCTATGGAGATGACGTGAGTTCGATAATACCTTGGCCAATAAGTTCACTGCACTCTTGGAGGGCTAGTTGGTAATGGTCTGGGTTCATTCCATAATAGCTAGCTCTTGTAGGATTCACATCTTCATTTTGCTTAAATGGCAAGGAAACAAAGAAAGAATGGTTTAGCAACAAAGGTGATGGATGCTTGGAGAGAAACTCAATATGGGAAGAGGTGCATGAGGTTTGGATAAGCTGGTATTTTAGTGACTCAATGGTATCCGTAGATGCCATGAACAGGTGTGAAACTGGGCTCTAGGGATTTAAAAAGCTTTTATAACAAATACCATTTTGTGTCCATTTTAAGTTAGGTAACTTATAAATGATATCAAACCCGATGAGGAGGTATTTTCCATGAGAAATTGAGCCAAATAGCCTGTGCTTTATGACACACTTGGGAAAGAGGCGAATGTGTACTAGGACACTAATTTTTTCTATTATGAACACTTCTCTATTAGCTGCAAGGAATGTTTGGTGATGTGGCTTACAGAAGCTTGAAGGAAGAATTTTGGGATTCAATATGGAAATTGACGATCCCGTATCAAAGAAAGCAATTACCTGGATAGGCTTAGCATATGTGGAGGTGAGAATATGTACTTTGGCTAATGGGTTAGGCTGGCTTTCTTGGATTGGTAGAATATGGGAAATGTCAGGAAGAGGATTCATCATGAGAACTTGTAGGTCTGGGTGTTCATAGGATGAATCTTATTCAGAATCTTCATCTGATGAGCAGTCAGAATGGGCAATTGTGTAAATAGCAGAATCACCAGGTTCATCATCAAGTGAGTATAGGGACTCAAGGTCAGAAAGGTCAACTGACTCGATCTGGTTAAGAGTCTGGATTAATGCTTGAGATTTTCGCTTGTCTAGACAATCATTTGCAAAATGTCCTTTCTTTTGACAGATATAACGTTTATCAAACGTTCGGCCACGTTGGAATTTCTTCCTGAACTTCCACCTTTTTCTGAATTTTGGATTTTTTTCGGGAAACTTTCCTTTGTCTAAACGATTCAAAGAAGCTTGATCCAGAGATTTTCTTTAAGTGTGCCTTCTTCTTTATATGGTTGTAGCTACAGCTTGAATTGTCTTTGCACTTGATCTGGAGATACCTATCATCACATGCTGAACCAAGGTGCTTGCCAATTCTTTCAAACTCGACAAGAAATTTCTTTTGGTAACAAAGCTTTTTTAGAGCATTTAGTATCAACTGGTAAAGGCCACCAAGTGAGATTTGTGCCACCGTTGCATTTCTTGATTCTAACACTCTGTAGACTTCATTACCGAGGGATTCTGGAAAAGAGTTGAGAAAGACTTGTTTGAGATTGATATCATCAATCCCATGAAGGCAATATAACCGCTGAGACATGCGATTATAATGCTTCTCACGATCCTTCTTTTGGAATGAGCAACATTTCATCTTCAAAAACTCTTCTCGGACATGGATGGTATGTTCAACTGGATTTCCAATGAATTTAGAATAAATTATATTCATGAATTCTTCAGGTGAGGGGCTTTGTTAAATCTGTAATTGCCGGTATTCTTCGAGACTAATGTACTAGTCCCAAAGGCAACCTTGAAGTCGGGCCAAAAATCTCTTGATAACCATGTCTATAGAATAGTATTGGAGTTCTGCATAACACCAGGTTAGCATTTCAACACTTCTTTCTCTCCATTTGGAGGGTGAGATATTATCGAAGGTAAATTGCTATTTGTTGTCAGGTCGGGGAATAGACTTGGCTTTCGTATTACTTCGTGATAGATTTTTGCTTGTGGACTCGTCCAGATCTGAATCAACAAGTTCAGTTTCTCCTTGGAATTTTGTCTCTGGATCTGCCATGAACAGGTGTTTAAAGGCATCAAAGAGGTATGAACCATTGTCAATAATAGTTCTGACAAAGGTTGAGACTGAAGTGGATTATGGAGGGGATCAGACTTTGGATAGAGACCGTAGAAATAATGAAACTGGGTTCATTTTTTCTATTGGGAGGATACTTGGGTCTTTTGAAGAAGAATCAATATGGGTGTCTGGAGGGTTATTTGGGGCAGATTGGGTAGCAAAGGTTTAAGAAGATGATGATTATGTTGTGTGTAGGTGATTGTTGGGAATTGGTTTGGGCTTGGTAACAAACTGAGGCACTGAGGCCCAAAGGGAAAGTAAGGGAGATGATTCAGAGGGGGAAGAAGACGGTATAGGCTGCGGATTAAATGTTGTCTTGACAAAGGGGGCTGTGGGTAGCTTGCAAGGATCATCAACAAGAGTTGACACCCTTTTTTGCTTGTGTTGTCGCTCAAGATCTTGAAGTTGGATTTTGAGAAACTTCATTTCTTCTTCCTTTGGGAAAGAGTAGAGGTTTGGGATGATGGGGAAGTATGAATGATCTGCAACAGTTATTGGTGTGGAATTTGAATTTTGTAGCGAATTTCTCCAATCATACCTTCTAAGTTTCTGATCATTGAAGAAAGGCTTTCTTGAGATCTCTCAAACCTGGTTTGCTGAGAGATAATGTGATTTAGAGCCTTATTATAAGCAACCGCATTCTCACTTTGCCAATTCAGAGTTGCTTCGGCTGGGCTAATCGGCTTTAGATTTCCTGATGCACCAATTGAAGTCGGATTTTGGATCTTCCATTCATGCTTGGTCCTTTGGTGGGGAAATTCAAATGGGGTCAGTGGAGGAAACTATTCTCGGTATTCTTGCGATTTTGGATCAAGGCATAGGTTTTGGAAAATCATTTGGCAATCAGCTGGTGATAGGTGAAACAAAGGGCCTTTATGGATTATTAAAAGGGATTTTTGGTAATATGAAGGAAGTGATGGAGGAAAATTAGGTTTTCATGTTGAAGGAGGCGGGTTAGGCTGGGGAGATTTGTTTGGATAAATGATATAATAGTCAAATTTTCCAGATGGTTCTCCAAGGGTTCCAATAGTGGTGTCACCGACTTTATATCTCCTTTTTAGCTTTTGCTGAAAGGAGGATTTTCTTCTTCTTGGGGGAATGTCTTTATCTATCTCTACTTTGGAAGCTTCATCTACACAAGTGGGGCAGTTGCAAATATCCCATCAAATATGTATGATAGCCGGAGTTTCAATCATATGTACTCCTGTAGGGAAGCCATTACACGATGTATTTTTAGCTTGAGAAAACGAGAATTTTACATCAACAAGAGCATCTGATTGACGGACAAATCAGGTGCAGCTGTGGTATGAACAGGAGCTTAGGGGACTTGATGGATTTGCTCATAACTAGTAACCCATTTTTATGGGAGGAGTTTGAGCAACTCAGCTATGGTCAACTGTCTTGGAACATAAGTGCAAGTTGGTGTTGCTTTTGAATCGATATCAAGAAACAAAGAATCTCCTGAATTATCTTAACCATGGACCATGATGTCCAGGCAATGGTTTTGAACTCGGCAAACCATTTGATAATGGAAAGTTCCTTGAAACATGTTTACCTTAGTAGTACCTCCAATCTGAATTTGAACTTTGAGGGCTGTAAACAGAGAGGGGTCATTGAGAGGCATGTTGAAATTCGGGTAAAAGGTAACGAAGACTGTGCCAGCGTTCAAAGTGGTTTAGATAATACCAATACAAGCATGTTGGTATTCAACAAATCGAGTATCTACTAGAGCAATTCGAGAGAACGTTGGAAGTTCTTTTCGGCAATGGAAGATGAGAGTTAGTTTGACAAACCAAAATGGATATGGGTGTACCCTTGTGTAAGACAATGTCGAGGAAGATCAGCTGGAAGATCTAAGGTGACTAAATGTTCACCCGAGATGGCATGAAGCTGATAAGTATCAAACTTAGAAGATTGGACATATTTTTTGACCTGTTGGGTAGAGGAAGAATTCATCAATTTTTTTGACTTTTCTAGTGAAAGATATAATAGGTTTAAAAAAAAACATGGTAAGGATTAACTATAGGTAGCTGTATGAGAGAGATTTTTGAATCATCTGTAATATAAGAGTCTTCATATAATTGATCTATTTTAAAAGCAAAGGAACTACGAAAACTAGACGATGAAGAACGAGACAAAAATATGAATCCATATTTCTTGAATGAGTTAAAGACTTCTTTCAATTCCTATAGGTATTCCTGGAAAATACAAATGCGATCACCTTGTCGACTTACGATTTATTTAACAAACGTTAATAGAAAAATTAAGATGTATTAGAAATCTTTAACAACAAACCTGAAAACGAAGTTATGCTCTGACACTACCAGAAAAAGGTCGTTTAGCGACGGAAATTTCCGTCGCTAAAATTAAAATTCCGTCGCTAAAAATAATCAGCGACGGAAAAATTCCGTCGGTGGTCCGCCGCTACCAGCCCGTCGCAGTGCTCCGGCGGGTCAATTTCCGCCGCTATTTTTTTCTTTTACCGACGGAATTTAATTCCGCCGGTGAATTAATGGTTACAGCGACGGAAATTTCCGCCGCTATATTAATTTAATTTAATTAAATATTCATTTCAGCGGCGGAAATTTACGTCATTTGTAATAAAAATTAATTTAATTAAATTAATTTCGGCGGAAATTTCCGTCGCCGTAATAAAATTTAAATTGAAATTAAATTATTTCAAATAAGGAAAATACCGTCGCCGAAATTATTTAATTTTAATTTAAATTTTATTACAAATGACGGAATTTTCCGTCGAAATCAAAAATTAAATAAAAATTAAATGATTATAGCGTCGGAAATTCCGTCGCTGAAATTAATTTAATTAAATTAATTTTTATTACGGCGACGGAAATTTCCGCCGCTGAAATTAATTTATTTAATTAATTTTTCTTTCGACATTAATTTCGGCGACGGAAAATTCCGTCGCCGATTGAAATAAATTAAAAAAATATTTTAAAATATCAAAAAACCAAAATTTTTTGTACCCGATATAACATTTCAATTTCTAAAACTAAAACTATAAAAACTAAAATTCAAATACCGGCGTACCAAATAAAAACTAAATACCACCGTACCAATTCGGGAGGGGAGAGGGGGAGGGGGATAGGGGGATAGGGGGAGAGGGGGAAGGGGGGAAGGGGGAGAGGGGGGAGAGGGCGGAGCGGGGAGGGGGAGAGGGGTGGAGCGGGGAGGGGGAGAGGCGGGAGGGGCTCCCCGCGGGGTACCATATGTCTCAAATGTTTACAAACAAGTATAAATTAATACAACAATGTCTAAAAAGTCCGCAATCAACCTCGGGGACGCCGGGAATTATCCTGGGAGTCCGGGCCGAGACGAGCCATCAGCGGCCAATTGTATTTGAGTCTCTCGCATGACGTCGATCGTTCTCCTCCCGCATCCGCGTCTCGAACCGCCAAAGCATCCGCAAGCTTTGCCCGCTCGCGTCTCTCCTCCTCCAACGCAGCCTCCAGAGTGTCGACCCTCGGATCATGAAACATGGGCCGGGCAACATTTCTCCGACGGCCGGCCGACGCCGACGGCATTGCCGCCGTAATCCCCATCCCTAACACTCGGGCTCCCTCTCCTTCGATGTCCCCGAGAGGTGACCTCCGCCAAACATCGTGCACGAAGGGGACGGGCTCGCCGGAGGCGTTCCTTCGGGAACAACGGCGGCTTGATATGCGGCTGAAAAATAAAACAAACAATTATAATCATATACACAATGTAAGGTACATAAATAAATTTACATATTCAAAATCAAGTCATTTAATGGTAGTTTACTTACAAAGGCGAGCAGATCGATCGTCAACCCATTGCGGAGGTTGATCGGGCGCTGTAGAATTCCGAATATGGATGCTAGCGTAAACATCCACAAAAGTGATATTCGGACCATACTCCCTTTCCTATAAATAAAATAAGCGAGATTATTACTTTGAAATTGTATATATAAATGCAACATTTAAACTGATTTAAAAGCATGCATACACTACATTTACACTAAAACTATGGATTTCATAGCATCAACATTGGCTCCCAGCTAACATACGTACATAAACCTATTTAAAAGCATCCATACACTACTACATTTAAATTAACATACATACCATGCGGTCGTGATGCTCGGCGACCGTGAGCGTCCCCCCGGTATGCAACGCCGCCGACCCCGAGGAGCCTGCTCTATTGGCCTTGGCCTTGGGTGCTCTTTCTATTGTAGTACAAAGACTATGTCTCCAGTAAGAGTGTCAGGGTATAGGGTGTATAGGGTATAGGGTTTAGGGTTTAGGGTTTAGGGTTTAGGGTTTAGGGGTTAGGGTTTAGGGGTTAGGGTTTAGGGGTTAATTAGGGTTTAGGGTTTAGGGTTTAGGGTTTAGGGTTTAGGGTTTAGGGGTTAGGGGTTAGGGGATATAAGAATTGCAAGGGTTCTTGTAGCTATTCCCAAATTGGTAAATTGCATACAATTTTAAATTTTTTATCCAAAATAAAACAAAAACAAGATTAGTCCAAAATTAGGAAACTAACCAACTATTAGACAACACTCTGGAGATTATTGTCTCATAAGTCGAACCCAGATTCGGACCCGGACATGTGAAGGGAGAGAATTGAAATGTGGAATTACCCGAAATTAAAGATGAAATAGCACCGTGGATAAGAGCGGCTCGATATTTGTTTTTTTCAAATTCAATTGCCGAGAGAGAGAGAGAGAGAGAGGATGGGAGTGAGGGATTTAGAGGCTAGGTGTCTCGATTAATTTGGTTTGAAAGTTTGAATTGGATTATCTCGCTTGTTGTTCGTTCGGAAATTTTGAAATTTTAAATGAGCGCCAAGAAGAGTGTCGGGAGCTTCATCGGCTTCTCACTGGGAATGTAATTTTCGTCCATTTTGCATACCCTTCTCCACAACCACTTCCAAGACCTTCTTCTCCCGTACAACCATTTCGCCCTTGCATTGTGGGCGCGGTCTTTCTCCCGGAAATTTTGAATTTTTTTTATTAAACACGACGGAATATTTCCGTCGATAAATAAAAATTATTAAATTATCGCGGCGGAAATATTCCGTCGGTGTTTATTAAAAAAAAAAAAGCATTTAATTTCACCGTCGGAAATATTCCGTCGGTGTAATATTTCGAAAAGAAAAATAAAAAATATTTTAATTTCGGCCGGAATATTTCCGACGCCGATAATTAAAAAAATAAAAAAATGATATATTTTCACCGGCGGAATAATTCCGTCGCTGTTAAAGATTTAGCGGCGGAATATTCCGTCGGTAAATCAACCGCCAAATTAGCGGCGGAAATAAACGAATATTCGAGGAATATTCTTTTTAGCGGCGGAATTTAGCGGCGGAATTAAATTCCGTCGCTAAATTTGACGCCAAAATAATTCCGACGCTAAATACTATATTCCGTCGCAAAACAGCGACGGAATCTGTCCGTCGCTGTTATTTCCGTCGCTAAATGACCTGTTTCTGGTAGTGTGATACCATATATTGGGGGGGGTGGTGTTGTATAACAGATCTATAAAGACCTGTAAGAACTATAAGACTAAAGAACAAACAAAACTAATCTAGCTAAGTTATAACAAACTCAAAATTTAATACTTCCTCTTCCTGAATTATATATATTTTCTTCTTTCCCGAATTATATATATTTTCTGTCTCAAAATAAACATATACTCCCTTTGTGTCACGTGAATGAAGACTTATTTCCTTTTTGGGTCGTCTCACGTGATTGGAGACTGTCCAAAATGGAAAGAATGTTGTGAGTGTAATAGTAAAATAAGAGAGAGAATGAGTGGAGAAAATAGTAAATTATAATGATGTTGTGAGTATTAAAATAATGTAGGAGAGAGAATGAGTGGAGGAAATAGTACTTTTTCTTAGTTATTGTGCCCATTTTATTGGTGTCCATTCACGTGACACGGAGGGAGTATTTGTAAGAGTTTTTCTACTTGTCTATTTCTAAGAAATTTTTCGTTAAATATTTTTTTTTATCATTTTTTCACTATTTATCATAAAATTGCAAAATTAAACATTCAGAAAATGGATATCAAAAAAATTTATGCATTTTTATTTTTTAAATTTTTTTTATACAAATTAAATATTTTCAAAATGCCCTTAATAAAATAGATATTCATTTTACGAAGAAGGAAATAATATTTTTGCATTTTGTTAACTTGATTAAAGTTTGACAAATTATTTATAATACATTAATTATTTTGATATTTTTAAATGTTATTGATCTACCATTAAAAATGCTTTAAATAATAATTTCAAAAGTTTCGTTAGTATAATAAAAATTCATAATTTTTTATCAAATTAAGATTAATAAAATAGACGATACAAGTCAAAGTTACGGATCAACAGAAGTTTTTTTTAATGAGTTATTTTAAAATTAATGAATGACATAATGTGCATAAGTGCATTACTACAAGAGTGACATTTCAAAGTGAAATTGGTGCAAATAAACCTTGACTTTTCAATATAGAAAGAAATACTCCCTCCGTCCCATCTCAAGGTTCCACCTTTCCTTTTTTGGCCGTCCCATCTCAAGGTTCCCTTTCTTAAATGGAAAGTTTTTCATATATTTATACCCTTATCATCTCCATATATTTACAAAAAAAACCATTCTCTCTCCTATTCCTTACCACACATTTCAAATATTAACTTACTATTCCTCCCACTCATTCTCTCTCCTATTAAATATTTTTAACTTTTACATTCTCTCTCCTATTTCCTACCACACATTTAACTTTTACATTCTCTCTCCTCAAATTTTCTACACACTTTAATTAAATTTCTTAAAAAGCGTGTCCACCTCAAGGTGGAACCTTGAGGTGGGACGGAGGGAGTACCAGATAATGCCGAGTCAGAGTTTTTTTTTTTTTTTTGGCAAAAAGTACTTTTAAGCAAGATGTTATTAGTGAGATTCAAGTAACTAATGGATATTTGACTTCCAATTGAAGCAAGTTGTGCATTTTTTTCCTTATCAGGGAATCATAAATAGCTGTAGTTGTCTAGTTGTTCAATTCAACAGCAATTTATCTCTTTATAAGAACGTAGGAGGAAGCAGTCATTGGTATATATTTGACTTTGTCATAGTCAATGCGAGGAAGTGTCGAGATATGGCACCCACCGGTCCCACCTAGGCTTGTAGGTATACCGATTTGTATTTCATTTATACCATGTATCAATCAAGTTTAATTTGATACATAAAAATATGTACCATTATCAATCGACTAAGTCGGTATACCAACTTAGTGTTAGAGATATTATCTCACATTGAGAATTGACAAACCTTGCCTATGACATTTAAAGATCCTGGGCCATTCCCGTTGACACTCATTGATTTTAAGGTGAAACTTCAGACTTTAAGATGGTATCAGAGCAGGTCCTTACACGTGCAGACCCAACGGCCCACGATGTTACTCCACGCCACTCGATTAATAAGTCCACGTTGTAAGCCTTTGGCAAAGCCCGGCTACACGTGAAGGGGCATGTTAGAGATATTATCTCACATTGGAAATTGACAAACCTTGCCTATGACATATAAAGATCCTGGACCACTCCCCTTGAGACCAATTGATTTTAAGGTGAACCTCAGACATTAAGACTTAGTTGGTACGGTTGGTACTCAATTAGTATGATTGGTATTAGCTTCTACCAAATGTAGAATTAAAATCTAAAAAGTATTACATTATCTTCAAAACAAATCATAACCCACATACAATCCGACCCAATAAAAATATTTTGCTTGAATTGTGAGTCAAATAAAGTGAATTACTACCCACCAACGATGAATACGGTGACACTAATGAATCAAAATTAAGGAAAATAAAGAGCAAAAACATCTTAGAAAGAAGGAATGTGAAGACAAGAAAGAAACTACAAACCCTAGTTGTAATCAGTAAAGAACTAGACCAAGATTCAATTGAAAATAACTTTGATTAGATTCATTAGAAATAGCGAAATTGAGAGAGAGAAGTACGTATCTTGTTTCGGGCGAAAATCGAGACTGGTGGGATGGAGGCAAATCACCGGGAGGGAGAGAGAGAGAGAGAGAGAGAGAGAGAGAGAGAGAGAGAGAGAGAGAGAGAGAATGACTCGTGAGAATTAAGAATAGAGAAAGTTGATAGTCAAATTAGGGATAGAAGGAAAATTATATATATATATATATATATGTGTATATATGTATATATATATATATATATATATATATATATGTATATATATATATATGTATGTATATATGTATGTATATATATATGTATATATATATATATATACATATATATATATATATGTATGTATATATGTATATATATATATATATACATATATATATATATATATATATGTATATATATATATATATATATATATATATATAATATTTACATGTAATTTAATATTTTTTAAAACTATAATTGGTATTTGGTATACCAACTAACATTAAATTTATTTATCGTGTACCAACCAATTATACATAATTGATATGGTATTACCGTATCAACATTTCGATATACTGGTTTTTGAACAGCTGGAACTACTAAGAGAAATCAAGCTAAAACGGTCAGAAGATGATGAGCTGGGACCTGCTGGACTGGGCCCACGCTCGGTCTGGTCCAAAGAACCAGTGACGTGGCATCTCCTAGACCGCCGGAGTCAAGACCGCGGAAAGATAGACCCCTGAGGTTAAGACCGCGCTCCTATTCGCATCATCCTATTCCAGACCGGAGGGATCCTGACCGCTGGATTGGTGCCTGCAGGAGGTATGATCGATCCATCCGTGCCCGCGTCAAATACCTTTGACCGCGCCCCAGATGTTGACCGCGGGCTCATACCTGCCTCCCGGTTATCTCTCCTGCCTCCCGGTTAATGGAAAACCTTACTGAGCAAGTTAGCTTACTGGCTCTGACATGCAAGTGGCTGGCTCACTCCCATCGCATTCAATGAGGCTCAGTCAGGCGCCTACAATGGCATTAAATGCGCCGCGCCGGATACGTGGCTCCTGTCCACATCGCCGACATCCCTTCGACGCAGGGTCCTCCCTCCCAGGGACCCAATTAGATGCGGACACGTGTATGCGGTCAAATACCAAAGTGCCCTTTAGGGCTGACCTCATGGCTTACGTCAGCGAGCAGCTCCCCATAGCCTATAAATAGAAGACCCTTGTCCCCTTGGACAAGGTAAGTTCCAAATAGATTGAGTAAGCCATATTATTCTCAAACCCTAAACACTCACACACATTCAAGGTATTCCAAGCCTTATATTACTCAGTATTCTTACTCTCACACCCGAGGGCCTGAGTTGGAGTAACATCCAACTTTGACCTTAACGGTGCTACTTTTGTGTTGTGTTATAGGTACATCAAACCACCAAAATATATCCTGCCAGATATCCTTGAACCGCTCTGACCCTGAAAAGCTTGGCGTCATCAGTGGTTACATTGCCGGGAAGATTTCATTCTTGTTTCTCCTATACTCATTGTTTTCAGACACCCCTCGTGTTCTAAACATCTGACTGTCAAAAGTCTCTTCTTTTCAGTCATTTTCCTTTTTTGAAAACATGTCTAAAATCTTGGAAAACGCAGGTCATTTGACCCTTGAGGAGGATGACCAGGCCTCACCCTCCAACGCCAATAAGGGCAAACAAACCAACTCTGTTTTTAACAGAATGGGGGCCCGTTCTCAGCCACAGAAAAGCCTCACCCCAGCTCAACGAGTTATACACCGATTAACCGATGAGGCACGTGCTGAGAAAGCCCAAGCTCTCCTAAACAATAGCCCAAAAACTCCCCAAGCTCATATAAAGGCCACCACCTTAAAAACTCCCCTCTCCCCGGACCAGATCATGAAGAGGCAAGAGATCCTGGCCGCCAAATCCAAACTGGTCGCTGAGGCCATGGCCATCAACGACGCTCAAATGGAGATGTTTGACATAGAGGCCAACAGCGGGCTACAGTTCCCACAAGGGTCACAAAGGTTCTCCCAACGAGCTCCCGCTAACTCGCTTGCTAGTCAAGCTAGGGGGCAAAACGGGCTGAACCAACCCTTGATCGCGGACAGATGGCTAGACGCAGTGTGGTACATGTGGATGATAGCAAGGAGGCTGGAGAAGAGGCACAATCAAATTGCCGTGCGAAGTCCCAAGCCAGACCCTTGGCTCTGGCCAAGGAGAAGGCCGTGACACCACGTGCTAAAAAACAGAAGGTTGATAATCAGATCCCTGAATTTGTCAAATTTATGCACGAGATGTGGGAGACCCACCAAAAGGCCGCCCAGAGGTGTGGCCGCACAATGGATGCCTTCAGCGACAAGATCGTTCGGGCACCTATTCAAAGGGGCAAGCCCCCCAGATGGATACATACGATGGCTCCAAGAATGCCAAGAGCCATATGGGACGATTCGAGGGACAGATGGCCCTATTCTCGTCGGACGAATCGGTGATGTTTAAGGCCTTAGCTGCAACTTTCACGGGCAAGGCCCTATCTTGGATGCTGGCTCTCAAACCCCGGTCCATCCAATCTTTCAGTCAGTTTAGAAACCTTTTTCTAAATGCCTTTGCTGGGGCCGGTGAGCCCGCTCGACCAAAGAGAGATCTTGTCCACGTCAAGCAGGCCGCAAATGAGACCACAAAAAACTACATCTCTCGGTTCCGGAAGGTGAGCGAGGAGATAGTGGATTTGGAGGAAGGAGACATCCGACTCTGCTTTGAGGGCGGTCTCGCCTCCTCATTCCTCAAAATGAATTTTGCCTCCAACCGGCCTAAAAGCGTGGAGGAGATGTATGAGAGGGCCTCTGACATTGCTTCAGCCGAGGAACCCAACGTGGTCCCTGCCCGCGCCCCCTCAAAGGAGAGAATCAGCCAAGTCCAGGACACCACCCCAGAGACTACCCGCGTTAATAATCAGGGCAAAAACAGAGGCCGTGGGTCGGACAAACTCCGAAAAGTTGTGGATGAAACAGTTTATACCCCCCTCACCGAGTCGCGGGCAGTTATCATGAGAGCCTCAGAATTTCCCCCTTTTCCCCCTATGATCCGGAAGCCAAATGAAAGGAGTAGGGCCAAGTTCTGCGAATATCACAATGACTACGGTCATGTCACTGAAGACTGCTTCCAGTTGAAACGAATTATTCTGCAAAAGATCAATGACGGGGAGCTGACCAAATGGGTTAAAGGCCACAATATTGCCCCCAATAACAATAATCAACAGCGAGCACGAGGCACGTGTGGCCCCAAAAGGAACGAGAGAGATAAATACTTTGACGATTTGGGGGACTATGAGATTAACTTCATTGGCGAAGAGCCTCCATCCAACAAACAGCTCTCCATTCAGATTCGAACATTGGAGAAAGTTTTTCTAATTCCCCCAATGGCTCCCGAGGAAGAGCAGGAAATAGGGTTCAAAAAGAGTGAACTAGCCTCCTCCCTATTTCACTCTACTCAGCCCCTAACTCTTCGAATGAAAATTAACAGAGCCAACATACACAGGGTTTTAATCGATACGGGCGCGGCCAGGGATATACTCTACTACCATACTTTGGTAGGTATGAGGATGACCGAGGCTAATCTGACTCCATATGCGGGCATGCTAGAGGGGTTCACCAATCACGCAGTTGGGGTAAAGGGGACGATTGTGTTTGAAGTAACTATTGGGGAAAAACCCATGCCGAAGACGGCCAAAATTGCTTTCATGGTAGTCGATCTTCCTTCCCAATACAATGCCATTCTCGGCGTAACTGCTCAGGCCGAATTGGGAATAGTTGCTTCCGTTCCCCACCAAAGGGTGAAATTTAACACCTCGGGCGGGGTTGCCACCATCTAGAACCAGCCCGGGAGATTCCTCCGAGCACTGGAGGAGAAGAGAAAGGCTAGTAAAGGCCAGACATCCTGCCCGCAGAAAGAGGGCGAGGGCAAGGCGAGAAAAGGGAAAGTCCTTGAAATTGTTCCGGCTCCCATTTCTATTGGCATGATTTCTTTCCATACCACTAAGGTGGAGCTCAAGACGAGCAGAAAATCAAAACAGTTGGCCCCTATTGAGGGAGGTTACATTGATAGAGGAATTGAGGGAAAGATTGACCGCGAGGTCATATATTCCATGGCAGCCCTGACCGGAGCCCAGGTCAACCCCCCAACTATTGTCATTGACTCCTTGCATAATCGTGAAATCAGCGATCTTCGACCTAGCGACGAGCTCGAGGAGGTGGTAATCAACTTCCACTTCCCCGAGCAAACTGTTAAGGTCGGGCTGGAAATTCACCCTGAGGAGAGAAGGATCCTCATTGAGTTCCTCCGAGCAAATTGTGATGTGTTCGCCTGGAGGGTGGAGGATATGCAGGGAATTAGCGAGGACGTGATCCTCCATAAAATCAATGATAACCCATCCTTCAAGAACATTCATCAAAAATCAAGGTACTTCTCCCCGGAAAAGGAGATTGCAATCAAGGAGGAGGTTGAGAAGTTGCTCAAAGCGGGGATAATAAAGGAGATCTCCTACCCCAAATGGCTAGCAAATGTTGTCATGGTCAAAAAGGCCAATAACAAGTGGAGGATGTGCGTTGATTTCACCGATCTCAACAAGGCATGCCCCAAGGATTGCTTCCCTCTTCCTCGCATAGACAGATTGGTGGATTCAATAGCCGGTCACAGAGTATTGAGCTTCATTGACGCATACTCCGGCTACCATCAGATCCAGATGGCTCTTGAGGATGTCCGCTCCGTAGCTTTCATCGCTGCGGGCAAGACTTACTGTTACACAATGATGCCCTTTGGGCTAAAAAATGCAGGAGCCACATACCAGCGAATGGTCAATATTGTCTTCAAGAACCAACTAGGCAGAAACCTTGAGGCCTACATCGATGACATGGTTATAAAGACAAGAGAAAACTCCCACGAACTTGACATGGAGGAAACTTTCCCATACTTGCGCCGCAATAACATGAAACTGTACCCCCTAAAGTGTGCCTTTGGGGTGAAGGCGGGCAAGTTCCTTGGATTCATGGTCAACCTGCGGGGAATAGAGGCTAATCCCGAAAAAATTCAAGTGCTGTTGGACATGAAACCTCCTGCTTGCGTGAAGGATGTGCAGAAACTCAATGGCCGTATCACCGCACTTGGCCGCTTCATCTCACGATTAGCAGAGAGATGCCTCCCCTTCTTCAAAACTCTGAAAGGGGGGGAAGAGAGATGACGAATTTGCATGGAGTCGTGAGTGCCATCAAGCTTTTGAAGAAGTCAAGACATACCTCGGCCAGCCCCCTCTACTCAGCAGCCCGATGCCCGGGGAAGAGCTTTTTCTGTTTTTAGCACTTGCGATCCGGGCAAGAGTCGCTATTCTTGTAAGGGAGGATAACAACTCCCAAAAACCATTTTATTATGTATCTAAGGCACTGTCCGCCGTAGAAGGGCGTTATTTAAATATAGAGAAGTTAGCTTACACCTTGCTTGTATCTGCTCGAAAATTAAGTGCCTACTTTTCTGCACATCCTATAACTGTACTAACTGAAGCTCCGCTTAGAAAGGTTTTACACAAACCAGAGTCCTCGGGGAGAATGCTAGCTTGGTCTATCGAACTCACTGAGTTCCAGATCACCTACTCCCCGAGAAGGACAATCAAAGCGCAGGCCTTTGCTGATTTTGTGGCAGAATCATCATTTAAACTAGCGGACAGCGACATGGGAAAGCGAAAGCGGGCAGAATCAGAGGAGCCCCAAGATAGCTCGAACACTAAAATTGTACAGCCAAGGGAGCGTCCAGAAGAAGTGTGGACTTTATTCGTCGACGGCTCTGCGAGCAAGTTAATTAGTGGAGCGGGTATACTCCTGATCGCCCCCTGCGGGGAGATATTCAAAAGAGCCCTAAGATTCAAGTTCGAAGCATCAAACAATCAAGATGAGTATGAAGCGATTATAGCAGGCATGGAACTGGCAAGAGACTTGGGAGTTCATAACATTGAGATTAATAGTGACTCTCAGCTCATAGTAAATCAAATTAGGGGGGAGTATGATACTATCAACCCAGTGCTAACTCAATACTGCGGTCTTGCAAAAACCCTCATCAAAAATTTCACCATTATGAGTTGAACCAAGTCATGAGAGAGGACAACACGGAGGCTGACCTCCTCTCCAGAATAACCGATCAAGAAATCATAGACTTAGAGACGGATTGCCAGATAGAATTCACGGAGAGACCTGCTATAGATCGGATTCAGATAAGCAATATTGAGGATCAAGTAAGGGACTGGGTAGATGAGATCAAGGATTACATCGAGAAGCAGACCCTCCCCGAAGATCCAGCAAGGGCTAGAGCCATTAGAAAGGTGTCCACGAAATACCTCGTCCTCGATGGGGTACTTTTTCGACGATCGTTCACCAAGCCTTTGCTGAGATGTGTCAAAACTCACATGGTCACCAACTTACTCTATGAGGTTCATGAAGGAGTTTGTGGCGGACATCCCGGTGCTCCCACTCTCTCAAACAAGATCAAATTCCAGGGATTCTTTTGGCCTACGATGAGAAGAGATGAGCAGGAGTACGTAAGAAAGTGTGATAAGTGCCAGATATTTGCGGACATCCCTAGACTACAATCAACAAAGCAAACTTTGGTTGTACCATCGTGACCGTTTGATACGTGGGGGATTGATCTCATTGGACCATTCCCAACTGCTCGAGGAAACATCAAGTATGTCGTTGTGGCCGTGGATTATTTTACCAAGTGGACGGAAGCAAAGGGCTTGGCCACTATCTCCGAGGAAAATACTATCAATTTTGTTCACGATCACATCTATTGCCGATTTGGAGTTCCCCGAGCAATAATTTCGGACAATGGCACTCAGTTCTCTGCAAAATTCACTGCTGAGTGTGTGAGAATGAAAGTGCAACATCGTCAGTCCGCAGTCGCTTATCCTCAGGGAAATGGCCAAGCTGAGGCCGCGAACAAGCTAGTCCTGACCGCCCTAAAGAAAAACTTAGAGGGACGAGGAGGACGATGGTTGGATGAGCTCCAGACCGCATTATGGGTTGTCCGCACCACAATCAGAAATTCAACGGGAGAAACTACTTTCTCGCTCACGTATGGGTCAGAGGCAATGGCTCCAGTGGAGGTAGCTCTACCCTCGTATAGAGTCACATACTTCGATGAGTCTCAAAATGAGACAAACAGAAGGTGTGACCTGGACGATCTCGAAGGAAGGAGAATGCGGGCAAATAAAAAAATGGTGAATTACAAGTAGAAGGCGAAGAAGCACCACGATAAAAGAGTAAATAGGAGGAGTTTTTCAATTGGGGATTGGGTACTCAGAAATGTAGAGGTCCAAGGGACCCAACCTGGTTTCAACAAACTATCCTCGAAATGGGAAGGTCCTTATGAGGTCACCCAAATAATCAAAGAGGGCACCTACATGTTGCGGACAAGGGAAAGAAAAGAGCTTAAGCACGCTTGGAATAGCGATCACCTTAGAAAGTACTTCTTTTAAAATCTTTGTAATTTCTTGAGGGAGTATAGACCCTTATATATGTGAGTGATTAGGAGGTTATCACTAAATTTTTTGTGCAAAAGTGTTGTAGCACTATTCCCACCAGCCTCAAAAGCTGAGGTGGATGCCCGCAAGCGGATGCCAGTAGGTTCTAGGGCCAATATATGAGCCCCTACCTACTGATGCGCAAAGATCCAATGCGATCCGCACGCCTATATGGGTACAAAGGCCATTACGTCCGTACTCGATCGCGGACACGACACACTGTCCTGCCCGCGTGATACCACCAAGAAAAAGTGGATATAGATGCAAGTGGGGACAAAGGCCAAAGCCCGGACCCACTAAATGCGCGAAGGCCTTTTTTAGGGCCGTTACTCGCATGCCTGTATGTGACAAAGGCCAACATATGAGCCCGCTTACATGATCGCCACAAGACCCTCACAAAAAACTCAAGAAGTTTTGAATAAAGGGTCAAACCGCGTGAACCACCAATCGTGGATACAGATGCCGGTAGGTTAAAGGGCCAATATGCTAAATATGCTCCTACCTACTGTTGCGTAGACTATCGCCTCACGGCCACACTCTACATGCCCTATGAAAGTAGCTTGCCTTGGCTGCTTTTGACTTACACCACGGCTCGCAAGGCCGGAACATAAGTGTAAATGGATGGGAGTGATCAAAAGAGTTTAACAAAGCCAAACAGACAAACGGGGTTAAGGCCTTAAAGTTTGCCACAAGGCCAAACAAACGCGGTCACAGTGAAATAGGGCTGACTCTCACAAAAAATCCAAGGGATTTTGAACACAGAGTTAGGAAAACTCAAAAACGCGAACAGAAGGCCTACTAAGCCTTTGACCGCGAAAGAGAGTATAAAATTTAATTGTTATAAGTCAAAAACGGTGGAAAAAGTAAAAGCAAGAATGCAAGTACCAAGGTACTCTAATATTGCCAACACTCAAGACAGCCTACAAGGACAAGCAATTAAGAGAAAAATACTTCTATTGATTGATGAAAAATAATTACAAATGTCCTACAAATCTATTACAACAAAAGAAAAGAAAAATCCTAAACTAGAGGAGCTGAGTCCTTGGAAGCTTCAGTAACCACCTCTGTGGCCGCACCATCCGTGGTCATTTCGGAGGCCGAAGTCGGAGAGGGAAGGCTTGTCACGAGCAGATCGGTAATAGGATCAATGGGGGGCTCAGTGGAGACGGGGATAGGAGCTGCCCGTGAAGGAAAAAGATCACCAATCGCCGATCCATTGGGGAGGACGCGAGCAATGGCATCCTCGTAGGATAACTCCTCATCCCCGAATCTCAGGGCGTCCACTTCACCAATGAGAGCAGTGGCAGTGACTTCGGCCACCGGTGGCAGGGAGGCTGCTGCTGATAGCTCCAACCCCTTAACATCATCCTCGGACAGAGGAACTAGTGCATGCCCAGGAAAGCACACCGCATCAGTAGCCACAAGTTAGCCAATAATGGCCAACTGCTGAGCGGAGAACTTGCCCGTGGCAGCAAAATTCCGGATATGTGTCCGGCAGCCAGCCTCGTACTGAGCCAAGTTCTCAGCGGCGAGGAAATGATTAAAATCCTCGAAGTTCTTGTACTCCTCCACTGCCTCCTTGCGGGCAGCGAGCAGAACAAACTCCCTCTCCAACTCAAACTGCCTTAATGGGAGCAGCTGGTCGGAGAGCTCAACCACCTTGGCCTCCAGTACGAGGACCTACTTCTGAGTGGCCCCCTACTTTTCTGCGAGCTCAGCGTTCCTCTTCTCAAGCTCGGCCTTATGCCCGCGGAGCTCATCCAGCGTACCCTTGGCTTTTTCCAAGTCCTTCTCCACCACCGCCAACCGGTCAGAGAAGTCCTTCAAGTCATTCTCCTTCTCGGAGAGGGACTTCTCCTTAGCATCCAGAGCGGAGTTCAAGGTCTGGACCTTCTCCTCTGCCTGGGCCAGCTCGCGGAGCTTTTCCGCCAAAATTTTGATGTTGCTCTCAAGTTCGGCGGACAGACTATCACAGCACTCCCGCAGCCTCAAAACTTTATTGCCCGCCTGCGAGGAGGGAGATCAAAAGTTAGATCAGAGTCAGAAATTCGAAGTATTAAGGTAAAGAGGCGGGCAGGTCCAAACCTCAATAAAGGCAAGGCCTATATCCCCCATTAGGGCAGCCAGATTCTCCTTCGTCACCACATTTTGGTAGAAGTCCGGGGAGAAGAGCCGGTTCAGAAGGCCGATCCCCGCGGCCAAGTTATTAGCAGATCGGGCATAAATGTCCACCCCAGTAATGGCGGGCACCTCATATAGCCTCTTCCTCATCGCCAGTGCCTCCTCGCGGGTACTAATGGAGGCCACGGGGTAAGAGGCAGAGCAGTGTGTCCTCCCTTTGAGGGGAGCAGTAGAAAAGATCGCCGCAGAAGTAGTGGTAGCCCGGAGGGGTGACTCCCCAACTTTCTGGGACTTAGAGGTCCTCTCTTTGTGCCCCATATCCCTATCTCTATCAGTCCTCTTCCTGGACTCCTGGTTATGCCCGGAGGCAATGGTGCGGCCAGGAGAATGGGAGGAGCGGATGGCATGAGCAAGGGGAGGACCCTTTGGGGGTGGAGGCAGATCGTAGTGGGGACCACTTTGGGACCAGTCAGAGTGTTGCCATCCTTCCTGTTAGCCACAAGCAAATTGGCTTCCTTGCCCGGGGCCGCTCCCAAGGCCGTTTGCCTCTTCGCAGCAGCTTCTTTTTGTGTCCGCATGTTCCGGGCCTTCAGTTCTTTTGCACTCAGGGGAGCCATCAAAAGTTATATTCTTCGGGGTCTACTCTGAAAGAAAAAAGAAAGGGTTAAAGACAGCTCGTAGAATAAAAAGCAAGAAAAATACATAACAGTTCTCAAAAAGAATAGAGACCAATCAGTTCTGGAGGCTCGCATTCAGCACCCAGTATGCAAGTTTTGCTCAGCCTCAAATTGATAGAACTCATGCACCCTCCAGTCGGGGTCACGAGGCTGAGGCTCTATCTCTACTCTAGGGGCATAAGGGGCACCCTCCCTTCGAGGAGCCACCCCTGAGTAGACTAGCAGAGGCTCAAACTCAACAATATCGCCCACGTCATATACGGGCTGCTCCCCGTTGGTTTTGTACTGGGCCAGATGGGTCTCCAGGGCTATACGCAGGTCCTCGGACAGAGAGGGGTCAGGATAGTTCTTAGCGGCCACCTTCATTGGAACAGGATTTGAAGGTTTGGAGAAAGCCCAGCCGAACCTAGACTCTATGACCAAGATATCCCTCTGGTTTCATTGGTCAAATTTATTTGAGGGAGGAGAGAAGTTCCGGGTAGAATAGTTCTTAGCCTTCAAGCTCAGGTTACCATTGCTGATTTGGTTCTGGTAATAGGCATAAAGCCCAGAGAGGGTGGGTTCGTAGCCCAAGACCCTGCAAACGGTTATGAAGGAGACCAAGGCCCTCACAGCATTAGGAGTCAGGTGCATGGGGAGACAACAATTGAACTCAAGGAAAAAGTAGAAGAAGGGATCCAGGGGAAGTCTCAAGCCATTCACGAATTGAGACCCATAAAAAATGCAGGCCCTATAATCCTCGCGGACATCTGCTATAGTTTCTGGCCGCAGCTTGTCCTTCCCGTTTATCTGAACGTGCCCAAGGGCGCGGACATGAAAAGCATTGGGGTCAACATTATAGAGGTTGTATATCTCCTCCTCCCAGTCTATGGATTCCACCTCTTTAGTTTTTTTCTTACGGCCTCATCCAGGATTGGCCTCAACGGCAGGTCTTTTGCCTCTCGCTCGGCCAGGAACAACAACCTCCTCCTCAGAATCAGAATCCTCAAAAGCATCAACAATTTCTGTTGCCTTCTAGGAGGTGCCCGCAGCCATCCGATCACCTTGGTCGCGGTCATCATCCTCGGTCTCCGAGCTCGTTGGGCCAAAGAGACCGGTGGATGAACCACGGGCAGGGGCCACCTCAGATTCACTCTCCTCGCCTCCGGTCACCTCAAAATTCAGAGGCTCAAGCTCCTCACTGCTACTCAATTCAATCGTATTTACACCAGGGGCCCCGGGCACAACATCAGGAAAAATTGTCCTCAGGGGGAGAACATCCAAGGCATCGCTCAGATCCTCGGAGTCCCGTGCCCGCATCTCATTAACTTGGTTGGGGTCCATCAGTTCACACTTCTCCCAGTCAACTATCTCGTCGGGGACGCGAATCGCTCTCCTCACTAGTTCTACGGTGTTCAGAGCCGAATCTCTCTCGCGGGGAAACCTGCACAAAACCCCCATTACAAAATTTCTCAACCTACTCGTATTCCCCAACACCAATACATCACCGTTCACAATTAGCTTCTTCTTCTTGGCCTCCCACATCCGGGGTGGGACAAATGGCCCCCATTGGGATTTTTCACAAAAATATTGAAAGCACTCCATAGATAACCTAGTCCACCCATTGTAAGTGCTCCAATTTGAGCTTGTTAGCATTTTCGTTAGAAAATTAACGAAAGTTATAACATTACTAACATTCCTAAATTTTCTAACAAAGTAAGGGTAAAATGGGCATTGCCACTTTAAGTTAAACCAAGAAAAGAATCTCAAAAAGCAAAAGAAATTAGAAAAATCCGAATTAAGAAAGTTGAAAAACAGCTTCAGTTTGAATTTTAAAAAGATTATTCTTCCTGTCTAAAAGCCAAGACCGTGTAGCGTATGAACGGTGCACGCGTCGATCCTTGTCCGCGCGGATACGTTTGATTCTCACAAAGGTCCTATAAATTGAACCCTCCTCTCTCGGTTTACACAACACATTTTGATCACAGCAACGAAGTTACGGCGAAATATAGAGAGAAAACGTGGGAATCTCTAGATTGCCACCATTTTCTCTTGAATCTTTCCCAATCTCACTCCAAACACAAATCCAAACACCAAACCTTGATACTCCTCAAGCCAAACACCAAATCTTGATACTCCTCAAGTCAAATTCCAAGCCTAGGAAGATAGGGTGTCACCATTGGTAAAGCCCTCCTTCTCAAAACCCTAAAATTCTCTTTTGATTTCTTGATCATCTTGTTCTTCTTACTTTGACTTATTTTATGTCTAGTTTAACTTGAGTTTTGACCTAAGATGGTCATCTTGAAGTTCATCTTCATGAATGACCATCTCAAGTGGTCCACATTTTAGATCTTTAGTCAATTCTTTCTCTTTGGTTTCATCTTTACAAAACCCCCTTTCCCTTTGCAAAGGACATGTTTAAACCCCATAAATTCCCCAAGGATGACTTGAATATGATAACCACTTAATAAAAAGTAGTGGTATCAAGTCTAGGGATGAAAATGGGGTGAACATAGATGCAAATCCCCCAAAAATCACATTTTCCCTCAAGAACATCTTGCTGTCCAGTAGCATTGTTCTGAGACCTCAGTCCATTTTCCTATTTTTTGGACCCAGTAAAACTTGGAATTGGATGTTGACTACAAAACACTTTTTGTAGCCAATATCCAGAGCTTTCCATACATAATTTTATTTTATTTTTTGAGTAAGTAAAACTCCTTTTTTCAATTTTTCTTTTAGAGGCCAGTTCATCAGCTTCTGGAAATCCAGATTTCACATCTGAGATTTCTAGAAGGTTTTGACCCCTCAAATTACTTCCAAAATGGAAAGTTCCTTTGCAGAAACCCTATTTAGGGTGTTTTAAGAAACTTTCATTCTCGGACTTTACCCAGATTCTGAGGTTTTGAAGCCTTTAAGTCCATTTCAAAGTCAAGGGTCAACTGCCTTCTTTCATTCTGGCAGAATTGCTTTTCAAATCCAAAAATCTTTTGAGTGCCAAGACTCGACCCAAAAATCATACCAAAAATCTTGGGGATTTTTCAAAGTCTTATAAAGAGTTCCCTATTTTTGTTTTCTCAGTTTCAACTCGTTTTGGTCAAAACACACACACACACACACACACACACAACAAAGGATTTCAAATGTTTGGAAGACTCGTTTTGCGAGGCGCGTCGGGTGCACACTAACGTCCTTCCCGACGCGTAACATGACCTCCGAACCTAAATCTATGATCTCGGGCTTTTTTCAAAGTTTTGGCCCTCAAAATAAAAATGGCGTGGCGACTCCGTTTGATTTCAAAAATCGGGTACATCATCACAGTGGCGACTCCACTGGGGACTAAGCTTTTTTTTTTTTAAAAAAAATGGTATTTGGTATATTGGTGGAAACCACTAAATTTCCCGTTATCGCCTCCTAACACGAGTCGGGGATAAATTGTGGTCTAACAATCCCACGTACCGGTATCACCGTTTTCAAAAAAAAAGCTTTTGAGGGTCAAGCTTCCGTCCCGGCTTTGAAAATCATTTTTGTGTGTGTGTTGATTTTTGCACAGTTTTCATGTTGTTTTGGCCGCCTCGGAGAAAGTCAAAATTTTGACTGTCGGAATAATGTCCCTAACTGTCGGAATTTTCGTGCTTACGTGCTTATGTGCTCATAAAAAAAATAAAAAAAAAGGATTTTCAAAAAAAAAAGAAGAAGAAAATTCTCAAAAAAAATCAATCATGCATCATATTTTTTAAGACACATAAAAAATCTCTATTTTACTCGGAAAAGAATATAGACGCTTGCACACTACGCGCACGTGACCGTACACCGCACACTACGTCCTTAACCCGGGAAATCCTTGTCGCGGTCCGTTTGGTCTTATTACGCCTCTCGGATGAGCACAGGACTACCCAAACATCCTACGGAGCCTCGTGTCGACTACGCACTTGTCCGTGACACACTTTGTCCGAGACCCGGTTGGTTTTTAGTCCGTCCTGTGTCATGCCCCGTCCGTGTATAGACCTTTCCTTTCAAGCCTTTGTCGGCATACCGACTCAATATCTTTCGGGTCCCTAATCGGCCGAAGTTCTCACGGTTTTCCGCCGCAGACTTTGACCAAGATATTGACCGGCGCCTTGACTTCGGCTCGGGGCACAAATTATACACCGACTCCCGGCATTGACACTCGAGTCATCAAGGATTAATGACTATTCCATGCCTAATTACGGCTTAAATGACGACAAGTCAAGATCAATCGTGGACGCTTATCGCTCCAAATCATGCCGACTTTTGTCGAGCTCCTCTGACATGATCTTGACTTTCGACGCGCCTTTGTCCGTAATTTACATCGAATGCTCGTTAAGACTCGATTACCCGCCGACTTTTAGGATCGTTTTCTTTCGGTCGGTGGGACCCGCTTGCCCTATAGGACCCTCGCCCGGGCCGTCCACCCTGGGAGGTCGAAATACAGTGGAATACGAGGGGCTTATAGACGTAGTGACGGGGCCCACCGATCCAGAATCGAGTAGTTTGCAAAAAAAAAAAAGAGCAATCTTTTCCAACCGATTAGGTTAATAACCCGTGTTTTAAGTAAACATGAACAAATAATTGCATGTTGCATGAGCCAAAAGCCCAAACACCTACCCACCTTCAATTCCCGCCATCTGAACCCTCGTGTCTTTCCCCCGCAACTCCGCACAAAGCTTGGTTTCGGGCACCGGGTCACCGTTTGATCAGTTGGGAAGAGTCAAGCGCATCGCCGCCTTCGCTGTTTGTTTCAACTCCGGGTTTCGAATGTCTCGCATCACCGGTAACGATGGGGACAACATCACTCCGCCTCCCGGACTCCTCGACAGTAACAGAATGGAATCGCTAGCGTAACGTATGAGAGTGCGACAGAAGCATGCCGAATAGCCTTATCGAGGCTATTAAGAGCCATGGTCCGGCCGCCGCCTCAACCCATGGCACCTTCACCGTGGAAGAAGAGGAAGACCTCAACCCCACTCTGGTCGCCCGACTACTCCTGTGATGCCACCACCGGCCTCCCACTGTACTACCACTGCATCCATGCTTCTCGGCCTCGGGTCACCCGCCTCCCCAAATGCAGACCACTGGATCCCTCGCAGCCCCGACGAGACGAGCCAATTCCCGCCCCCTCAGCTGGGACAAAATCGCACGGAATATCTTTCTCATGCTTGGGGCTACCCCGAATGCCACAAAGAAATGGGGATCCCACCTCGCCTCGGGACCAATCAATCCGACCTTCACAAGAATGGGCTTGGGATACCACCCCAGCTTGGTTCTGGCAACAATCAGAGTCCCACCTCGTAATGGTACTAGCTCACCGCTCCTCACACAGCTCTCACAAATCCATTTCTCACTCGCACTTCTACGGGTTATCAAGCCTCCATCCTTGTCATCCGAATCACCAGACCGCAGATCCCCCGGTTACACACCTTCGCCACAGCAGCCATGCAATTCAACAATCCAGACAGCAGCCCACACTCAAGCCTACTTATGGGCCTCACTCCGGAAATCCGAGCTATCCGGCTACCTCAGTCCGCTCGCCTTCCTCGCTAATGGAAAGCCAACAAAGAAGCCGCTGGGTTTTATCCTTTTGCCCAAGCTCCTACCTACACTCCCTGTGGTAATTTGGGCCAAGGACAAGTTTTCACCTATGCCCCGAATATGGTATCCCTTCCACCAAATAAGGCCGCCAGCTGGTAACTCCTCTCTTCGCCTCGCCACTGGTTTGAACGCTATGGCTCCACCTTTGGATCCCCAATTGGCTTGGTTTATGGAGCAACACAAGGAAATGAAAGCACAGATTGCCGAATTGACCGCCAAAAAGAACACCGCTCTTCGGCCTACGTATCCCGACTCGATTGTCCCCCGCCTCACAAGTTTGTGATGCCCACTGAATTGTTTGACGGAGCGCATGCCCTAAAACTCACTTGGACACCTATACTTTGGCAATGAAGGCTAAGGGATGCACAAACCAAGAATTGGCCGATTACTTTAGTCTCTCTTTGAAGTCGTGGCTTTGAAATGGTTTTTCCGATTGCACTCAAGCTAGTGGCTACTGGGAACAGATTACCAAGATTTCACGTATAAGTACAAAGCCAACTTGGAATGGGAGACAAACAGAGTTGACTCCGCAAACAACGATGCAAACGCCCTAATGAGAATATTGGGGATTTCTATAAGAGGTGGAACTTAAAGCTCATGAAATGGCCATTCCTCCTCTCGACGAGGAGCTAGACATCTTTCGCCATGCTTGAAGCCGCATTTGAGAGCTTCCCTCGCCCACTTCCCTACGCCGACTTGCGTGCAATGGTTAATTCCGGCTAAGTTTGAAAAGGCTTACAATCGCAGCCGATCGTCGCACTCCGCCACGGATATCGGGCTCCTCCCTCCAACACTACTCTCGCTTTCGCTAAAGGCAAAGAGGCGATCGGCTATGCGGGACAGATCAGAATAATGCCACTTCCTTTGTTCCCAAGAAGCCCGATGCATCCGCATCCCGCCCAAGACTTGAGAAACCTTGGAATGCCTTTAAGCGATATCTTCAGAGGATTGGTAAAAGAAGATTTGCTCCGGCCTTTGGATAATTATCGCCCAAGAAACCCCAACGCTCCTTTGGATACCTCCAAGCATTGTGCCTTTCATCGCACTACATGGGCACCCGATGATGATTGCGTCCCCGAAGAAGGCAATCCAAAATTTGATTGAGCAAGGGAGGTTAGAGATGCCCGAAGGGCCTAATACCATCAATAACCCGCTCCCTAACAACATACGAGTGTCAACATGGTCGAGTTTGGTGATCCAAGACTTGTGGGCATAATGGAATTTGACTCGCCCTTGTGAAGTCGGTGGAATCACCATCGCAGCGATGAAAGTGGTTGGATTAAGAAAGAGATTGCCAAGGAAATCCCGATGGAAAGGTCTCGCAATAGCTCCTGCCTCCAAATGGCCGAAGAATAGATGCATGGTTCAACAAAGAAAGAGCGGCTAGATTGGGGGCTACCTATCTTTAAAATAGTCTTTTGAGTCAACCTTCGTAGGTTCTAGTACTTTTCTTTCACCTAAGTCCTTCCCCGGACATTTGTCGATGTCGTCCATTTTGGACATAGTGGTTAAATGCCTAACTTTTAATATAAGTCTTTTTTCTCTTCTTGCTAGACTCAAGACATCACTTGCGCACCCACGTTACACTTAATTGAAATGGTTTTATCCAAAATGATCACTTGTGCTGCTCAACCACTAATTCTTCGAAAATGATTAATATTTAAACTAATCGGAGTGAGAAAACCAATTGATATCCTTCTCAAATGGGGGCTTACCAACTCCCCATCTTGCATCTCATATGCTCACATCCCTTTCATCATCATCATCTCGTTGCTCGATGAATTTGCATGGATCTTTTCTCATATAAAGCTTAAGCAAGCAATGAAGACTTAAATCTCGTTTAGATCATCCAGTAGGGATTGCGGTTGAAACCTTTCACCCATAGGAAAGCCATTACCTCACCCTCACTAAACACTACCCTTTCATTTCAAGATCGGCGTATTTTGAAACCCGGTTTAGCCATCATTTTTGCTCCATACTGAGAGAAAGTCCAAGCGAGCCCAAGAGTTTAGCTTCGAGAGTCGGCGATGCGCAAAATATCTCAAGCCATGAAGGAAGGACAAAGATAATCTTCAACTCCTCAGGAGGCTTTCCAAGTCAAAAAAAAAAAAAAAAAAAAACAAAAAAAAAAAAAACAAAAAAAAAAACAAAAAAAAAAAAAAAAAACAAAAAGAAAAAAAAAGAACTGCTCTGGTCCTCAAAAGTCCCCGACTTCTCAATGATCAAAAAGGAGCCTCGAATTCTCGCAAGATCGCAAAAAGTTGTCGATAGCTTGGACTTCCTCTCACCATTACCTTAAATCAATCCCAAGCCATCCTCTCTATTTTAGAGGATACTCCCATTACCCTCGCCTTTGGCCAAAGTCAAAATTGACCTCTCATTCTTAGAGGCAATCAATCTTCCCCTCCATAGATTTCCCAAACACGTCCCTACAAGCCAACCTCTCATCTTTAGAGGTTCAACAATAAAAGGCCCAAATTCGACCTCTCATCTTAAGAGGTCAAAATTTCCCAAAATCACCCGATGGCCGATCGAAGCCCTAAACCCAACTACAAATTCCTATCTGATAGCAGCTTTCATTCTAATATCCTCGATGTCGATCAAATTAATGCTTCATTGCTTGCTTAAAATTGGAATCTAATCCATCTTGGTCCAAAATTACCAATCAAAGATTGTGCAAATTCAACCCTTCCCTTCATGTGAGCATATTTCATTTCTCCTCACAAACACTTGCCGTGGATGTCCCACTGGGGCTTCGCATCCGTGTCTTTCATGGACACTCTAAGGGGATATGTTATTCAATCCTCAAAATCCCCAAAGGTCCTCAGACCCTCGAATTTCAACATTCGTTCTCTTTTCATTCGGAATAGGCCCGAACTACGGCGACCCGAGCTCTTCATGATGGAGGGAACGTAGGCAACCGTAAATGGTCCTGGCCGAAATCACAAACAAATCTCAAAAAAAATCCGGTCTCATCGTGTGATCGTCCCTATACACTTTCCGAGCTTGATCCTCGATATCGCTGGTTTTCTCCTTGTGATTAATCAAAATATTTGTTCATATCAGATTTAGAGTTGAATAACCCGAACATTAACAAAGGGTTTTAAGCAGCCTTGTGATCATCATGAATAAGACAATTTTTCAAGTGTCTCGACAAGTCTTCTCTCTACATCATAGGAAAATAGAGCCAAACACTCGTCTTTCGTCGCCAGGGCTTCCATACACTTTTCCACACCTTGTAACGCTTATACTCTCTCAAAAGAGTCAAACTCTAAAGCGAGTGTGTATACACAAAATCGGATTCATTCCCACTTTTCGAAAGATGTGCCCCCGCACGTAAACATTCCCGAGTCTTGTCCATTGACTCGGTTGACTAAGATCTGAAAAGATGGGTGCCTCCTTGGTCACATGATGACTCGTCGCAATAGGACTCGCTCGTGTTTCTTCACGCCTGGCTTGCTAAGCGGTCCTCCTGTGTTCTCCCGTATCGCCTCTTTAAGATGGGACTTCTATAGTCATCCTTGGGTCCACATTGCGTTCTTCACTACGAGATAGATTCGCCAAGTCACTTCTTCAAAATCCGGACTTTGCCTACTCAGATCCGGGCTTTGTCAAGACGGTCTTTTGGACCCGAATTTTATCAAGAAAGAATTTCAAATTCGTAACTTGGTACACGGCAGCCTTCCCGTAGCATCGGAATTCAAGATCGTGGTTTCTCCCGCATTAGCAATTCCATCAAATCATTCTCCTGATAAGGTTTCGCCGAGGTCACATTTCACCCAAATGAAAGAAGCTTCACTCATATCAACGTGCCCTAGAGCCTGTCACAAGATCGCCTTCAAATGACCAAGATTGAGAGAGAAAATTCCAATCAAGACCCGGATCCGAATCCAATCTCATCAAAATTGAGGTCCATGTGATACCGCCGACAAAACCTCACCAACAACCGCCGTTTAAATCGCGATCAAGGGTTCTCATCCCCCACATGCTCAAAATCTGCTCCAAACAAATTTCAAGACACATACATAACCACGCATCCCCACAAAAATCTCCCAAGGGCTCATGTAGCATGCACAAAACTTGAATCAATAGGAAAAATCCTAAGTGAATTGAAGATCATAAATCATAATTTCCCTGTCAAAAGCTTAAGCTAGGTGCATCTTCGAAAGCAAGTAAATGCATCATCTCGCAAACATATGCAGTGATACTCTCATAATCATTTTTGGCTCTATGCATGCATCTGTCATCATGAATGTCATATATGCATCTTCCTCTTCACTAACAAATGCAGGAATTCAAACGTGAAATCAAATCCCCCTTTTCGGCAAGGATGATCTTCACCAAAGTCGACCTCCAATGTCCACAAACGGATGAAGACAAATTCTCCAAGCATCTACAAGCTTTGGCAAAGACAAGCTCCCGGCGTCTCGCAACTTGCTAAAGACGACCCCCAATGTCCACAAATGGATGAAAACAACCCCCAACGAAGACCACCTCCAGTGTCTAACAAATCGGTCAGAGACGCCAAGTTCTCAAATACAAATCGGTCAGAGACGCCAAGTTCTCCAATGCAAATCGGTCAGGGACGCCAAGTTCTCCAATACAAATCGGTCAGGGACGCCAAGTTCTCCAATACAAATCGGTCAGGGACGCCAAGCTCTCCAATGCAAATCGGTCAGGGACGCCAAGTTCTCCAATACAAATCGGTCAAGGACGCCAAATTCTCAGAATGCAAATCGCCGTGGACGCCAAGTTCTCAAATACGAATCGGTCGTGGACGCCAAGTTCTCAAATATAATGCGGTCGAGACACCAAGTTCTCAAAAGCAAGAAGTCCCAATGTGAAGACAAGTTCAACAACTTCTACAAGGTTAACGATCACCAAAGAAGATGCAGACTCAACCAAATTCCTCCTTCAGTCAAAATGCCTCCAAACACAAAGAAATCGTCGCAGTAAACCGTCCCACGAACGGCAACCCAACAACTCTTCATCAACATCAGCCGTAGCCTCAGTCCTTTCGGCAGCTACAGGTAAGCACATCACAGGTATGAAAGCATATCTTAGTCAACTACTTTTCTAAAAGAACATTATCATCAAATCTTAGGGCGACTTCCCAAAAAATAGTCAAATAGGCGACTTCCCAAAATAGTCAAACCATGTGGCGACTTCCCCAAAATAGTCAAACCATAGGGTGACTTCCCAAAAACAATCAGATTACAGTGGCGACTTCCCAAAAATAGTCAAACCATGTGGCGACTTCCCCAAAATAGTCAAACCATAGGGTGACTTCCCAAAAACAATGATTACAGGGCGACTTCCAAAAAATAGTCAAACCATAGGGCGACTTCCCCAAATAGTCAAACCATAGGGTGACTTCCCAAAAACAGTCAGATTACAGGGTGACTTCCCAAAAATAGTCAAACCATAGGGTGACTTCCCAAAAATAGTCAGATCTTAGGGTGACTTCCCAAAATAGTCGATCTTAGGGCGACTTCCCAAAAATACTCAAACCTTAGGGTGACTTCCCAAAAACAATGACATAGCGACTTCCCAAAATAGTCAAACCATAGGGCGACTTCCCAAAATAGTCAAAACCTTAGGGTGACTTCCCAAAATAGTCAGATTACATGGGTGACTTCCCAAAAATAGTCAAACCATAGGGCGACTTCCCAAAAACAAATGACATGCAGGCGACTTCCCAAAATAGTCGATCATAGGGTGACTTCCCAAAAATAGTCAAACCATAGGGTGACTTCCCAAAAATGATTACATGTGGCGACTTCCCAAAAATAGTCAAACCATAGGGTGACTTCCCAAAAATAGTCAAATCTTAGGGTGACTTCCCAAAATAGTCGTATCTTAGGGCGACTTCCCAAAATAGTCAAAACCTTAGGTGACTTCCCAAAAATAGTCAAACCATTACGGGCGACTTCCCAAAAATAGTCAAACCATAGGGCGACTTCCCAAAATAGTCAAACCTCAGGGTGACTTCCCAAAAACAGTCAGATCACAGGGCGACTTCCCAAAAATAGTCAAACCATAGGGCGACTTCCCCAAAATAGTCAAACCATAGGGTGACTTCCCAAAATAGTCAGATTACAGTGGCGACTTCCCAAAAATAGTCAAACCATAGGGCGACTTCCCAAAATAGTCAAACCATGTAGGGTGACTTCCCAAAAATAGTCAATTAGGGTGACTTCCCAAAAATAGTCAAACCATAGGGTGACTTCCCAAAATAGTCGTATCTTAGGGTGACTTCCCAAAAATAGTCGATCTTAGGGCGACTTTAAAACAGTAAAACCTTAGGGTGACTTCCCAAAACAATCAGATTAGGGGGTGACTTCCCAAAAATAGTCAAACCATAGGGCGACTTCCCAAAACAGCCTTGTGGTGACTTTCCAAAAAGATTACATGGGTGACTTCCCAAAAATAGTCAAACGATAGGGCGACTTCCCAAAATGACATGTGGCGACTTTCCCAAAATAGTCCCATAGGGTGACTTCCCAAAATAGTCAAACCATGTGGTGACTTCCCAAAACAACGACATGTGGCGACTTCCAAAATAGTCAAACCATAGGGTGACTTCCCAAAAATAGTCGATCTTAGGGTGACTTCCCCAAAAATAGTCGATCTTAGGGCGATTTCCCCAAAACAGTCATAAACCTTAGGGTGACTTCCCAAAAAACAATGATACAGTGGCGACTTCCCAAAAATAGTCAAACCATAGGGCGACTTCCCCAAATTAGTCAAACCATAGGGTAACTTTCCAAAAATGTCAGATTACAGGCGACTTCCCAAAACAATGACCATAGGAGACCTCCCAAAAATAGTCGATCATAGGCGACTTCCCGAAAACCAATAAACCTTAGGGCGACTTCCCCAAAACAGTCAAAACCTTAGGGTGACTTCCCCAAAACAAATGACCATAGGGTGACTTCCCCAAAACAAATGACCATAGGGTGACTTCCCAAAAATAGTCAAATCTTAGGCGACCTTCCTAAAGCAAGAGGGTCGACGACTAAAGATAGTTGAAAGACCCGAACTACGACTCGGCTTGATTCCTCTTAAGGATACGTAGGTAGCCTATTAAATAGGTTCACCCACTCGATCACTTGATCATCCCCGCCAAATATGGAGCCTTACTCTTATCGACGACCCCGCTTCCTTCGAAAGCGCCGTCGCCGAGGGCTACCGTAAGTGCTCCAATTTGAGCTTGTTAGCATTTTCGTTAGAAAATTAACGAAAGTTATAACATTACTAACATTCCTAACTTTTCTAACAAAGTAAGGGTAAAATGGGCATTGCCACTTTAAGTTAAACCAAGAAAAGAATCTCAAAAAGCAAAAGAAATTAGAAAAATCCGAATTAAGAAAGTTGAAAAATTTTCAGTTTGAATTTTAAAAAGATTATTCTTCCCGTCCAAAGCCAAGATCAGAAGAGATGAACAGGCACGCGTCGATCCTTGTCCGCGCGGATACGTTTGATTCTCACAGTGTCCTATAAATTGAACCCTCCTCTCTCAGTTTACACAACACATTTTGATCACAAAGAACGAAGTTCAAGGAATATAGAGAGAAAACAGCAATGGGAATCTCTAGATTGCCACCATTTTCTCTTGAATCTTTCCCAATCTCACTCCAAACACAAATCCAAACACCAAACCTTGATACTCCTCAAGCCAAACACCAAATCTTGATACTCCTCAAGTCAAATTCCAAGCCTAGGAAGATAGGGTGTCACCATTGGTAAAGCCCTCCTTCTCAAAACCCTAAAATTCTCTTTTGATTTCTTGATCATCTTGTTCTTCTTACTTTGACTTATTTTATGTCTAGTTTAACTTGAGTTTTGACCTAAGATGGTCATCTTGAAGTTCATCTTCATGAATGACCATCTCAAGTGGTCCACATTTTAGATCTTTAGTCAATTCTTTCTCTTTGGTTTCATCTTTACAAAACCCCCTTTCCCTTTGCAAAGGACATGTTTAAACCCCATAAATTCCCCAAGGATGACTTGAATATGATAACCACTTAATAAAAAGTAGTGGTATCAAGTCTAGGGATGAAAATGGGGTGAACATAGATGCAAATCCCCCAAAAATCACATTTTCCCTCAAGAACATCTTGCTGTCCAGTAGCATTGTTCTGAGACCTCAGTCCATTTTCCTATTTTTTGGACCCAGTAAAACTTGGAATTGGATGTTTACTACAAAACACTTTTTGTAGCCAACATCCAGATCTTTCCAGACATAATTTTATTTTATTTTTTGAGTAAGTAAAACTCCTTTTTTCAATTTTTCTTTTAGAGGCCAGTTCATCAGCTTCTGGAAATCCAGATTTCACATCTGAGATTTCTAGAAGGTTTTGACCCCTCAAATTACTTCCAAAATGGAAAGTTCCTTTGCAGAAACCCTATTTAGGGTTTTTTAAGAAACTTTCATTCTCGTACTTTCCCCAGATTCTGAGGTTTTGAAGCCTTTAAGTCCATTTCAAAGTCAAGGGTCAACTGCCTTCTTTCATTCTGGCAGAATTGCTTTTCAAATCCAAAAATCTTTTGAGTGCCAAGACTCGACCCAAAAATCATACCAAAAATCTTGGGGATTGTTCAAAGTCTTATAAAGAGTTCCCTATTTTTGTTTTCTCAGTTTCAACTCGTTTTGGTCAAAACACACACACACACACACACACAACAAAGGATTTCAAATGTTTGGAAGACTCGTTTTGCGAGGCGCGTCGGGTGCACACTAACGTCCTTCCCGACGCGTAACATGACCTCCGAACCTAAATCTCTGATCTCGGGCTTTTTTCAAAGTTTTGGCCCTCAAAATAAAAATGGCGTGGCGACTCCGTTTGATTTCAAAAATCGGGTACATCATCACACCCATGAGCTACCTTCCTATAAATCCCCCCTTGTCCGTTTACAAACGTCAAAGGTATCGGGAGTGCTCCCATCTCCTAGTTCTAATGGACGACGAGGCCCAAATTCACGGGTAGTCATTGGAACCCAAAAGAAATAAGAGGGAGATTAAGAAGAGAAAAATCAAAAAATTACTTACGAGGGAAAATTCGAAGTTAGATTCGAAGGAAGGAAACGCAAAGACGCAGCAGAAATTTCTCTCTCTAAAAGCAGTTGAAGGTTTGAGGGTGGTAAAAGGGTTTGAGTAAGAAGGGTTTGGTATTTATAAGGCCTACCAATACGGGTTAAACCCGTTTGAACCGTATTAAATAGTCCACAAACCGTTCCTCGAACCACGAACCATCTCCAAACATTTGAAAATTCAAAAAATTCCCCGGTTTAGCATTTATGGCGCCCCTTGGATGACTGACACGTACCCTCCGTACGTGTCACGCGCTGTCTTTTCATCTGCCAAGGGGCCCACTTGCCAACCGGGAGGCAGAGCATTCAAGGGGCCACGTGCCTCCCGAACGTGCATATAAGCACAGGAGGCAAAGCAACAACCAACGAAAAATGCCAACACCGGTGCTCGCCAAAGGAGCGGTCTGATTGAACCAAGCTTAGCTAGTAGCTCCTCGCTCAGACCATAAATAATCATTCACTTGGAGCTAGGGGCCACTGATGAGCCCGGACCTGCTGGACCGAGCCCACGCTCGGTCTGGTCCAAAAAACCAGTGACGTGGCATCCCCTAGACCGTCGGAGTCAAGACCGCGGACAGATAGACCCCTGAGGTCAAGACCGCGCTCCTCTCCACATCATCCTATTCCAGACCGGAGGGATCCTGACCGCTGGATTGGTGCCCGCAGGAGGTATGATCGCTCAATCCGTGCCCGCGTCAAATACCTTTGACCGCACCCCAGATGTTGACCGCGGGCTCATACCTGCCTCCCGATTATCTCACCTGCCTCTCGGTTAATGGCAAACCTTACTGAGCAAGTTAGCTTACTGGCTCTGACATACAAGTGGCTGGCTCACTCCCATCGCATTCAATGCGGCTCAGTCAAACGCCTACAATGGCATTAAATGCACCGCGCCGGATACGCGGCTCCTGTCCACATCAGCGACATCCCTTCTGACAGAGGGTCCTCCCTCCCTGACAGACCCAATTAGATGCGGACACGTGTATGCGGTCAAATACCAAAGTGCCCTTTAGGGCTGACCTCATGGCTTACGTCAGCGAGCAGCTCCCCATTGCCTATAAATAGAAGACCTTTGTCCCCTTGGACAAGGTAAGTTCCAAATAGATTGAGTAAGCCATATTATTCTCAAACCCTAAACACTCACACACATTCAATGTATTCCAAGTCTTATATTACTCAGTATTCTTACTCTCACACCCGAGGGCCTGAGTTGGAGTAACATCCAACTTTGACCTTAACGGTGCTACTTTTGTGTTGTGTTATAGGTACATCAAACCACCAAAATATATCCTGCCAGATATCCTTGAACCGCTCTGACCCTGAAAAGCTTGGCGTCATCAGAAGATTTAATAGAAAGAAATAAAAAGTGGTTCAACTTAAATCATTGTATATTATAATCCTCCTATGATTAGATGATGAATAAGGTGTGAATCAAATCTCAACTTTCATAATTTTCTCACACTAAAATCTTATTTTAATAAAAAAACATTGAATTAATAAGACAATAGGGGAAGGGTGCAAGTAAATGCCCAAAATATCAAAATAAATTATATCACGTGCCTGAAAGGAAGATGACTGAATAACTAAGCCCGAATGGAAACCAAAGTTCAAAGAATAACCTTTGGCTTAACCAACAAAGATTATGCATTTATTGACTTAAGCATGCTCCGCTCATGCAAAACCTGCGAAAACATAAGTTGTACTACCTACATCCATAAATATTTTCCCAATTGCCATTTTGTTTATAGTTTTATTTTCAAAATTGTTAGGTTAAAATTATTGAACATGCAAAATTGTCAACCAAGGAAGAAGAAAAGGATGAGAGTGAACCTAGGAAAGAGAGGGAGTGATGAAGTAATAAGTAAAACTCATTAAGGTTATTGGTGGAAATAAAAATAGGATGTTAAATAGTTTGAATAGTCAAATAGGACAATCTTTAGGGGATGGAGGGAATACTTGTCCAAAATAAGGGATAACAATTTTAGTTCTAGTTGCTTACATTACATCATGAGTTATTCCAATGAATTATCCACTTTCACCCTGCAACAATGCTGATTAGATGAAAATGCAAGCATAATCATTCTTCCAAAATCTCTCCTTTTCTATCCTTATACCTTCCCCCCTTTCGTAAAAAAGAATATGGAACAACATTCAGAATTGTTGAACTATTTATCTTAGAATTTAGATGAAAAGATACTTCTAAGGAAATTAGAGACAAGCAATTACATGACCCCAAGTAACTTTAAGACTGGCCATTTTCTTTAAGCCTGTGATATTTATTTATTCTTTTTTAGTTTGATATAAACTGCTAGGATGGAGGGAGGGAGAGAGCACCTTAACTTTGCACTTCTATAGTACTATAAGATCCCAAACTTCCTACCCAATCGTTCAAAACTTTCGTGCATAATAGGCTATCTAAAAAATCATGGTTTAATCTATTTGAATCTTCAAACATCCGAAATGCACAAACTGGAAAGAGTTTCTCAACTAGATAGAGGTTAATTTTTAATCTCGGATGAGCAAATTAAATGCCAAGTATGCAATATATATTGGAAGTACTTAAACTCAACAGTGAGCAGTATAACTAAACTGATGCACAGATATACAATTGTACTTGAGCAATTCAATAACAGGTTGAAGAGCTCTAGTAAGAATTACTTCTTTTTTTATGTTTGGGGATGAGTGGACGAGATTCCCAATGATACCATCTTGAAAGACACCATCCCAGGTCATCTAATGCTACAACAGAATGAATCAAACTAACACGTTTAGGTGATACGGAAATAGCAAAAGCTGTGAAAAGCATGAAATAAATGCTGACAGCTTCATAGTGAATGGCAGGATCCACATAACGAAGCATTAAAATAAGAGTAGGTAGAGCATTACTGTGAGGTCCCTCCCAGAATTGAGACCTATAGATTCGTGCTCCAAGCTAGAGGGTCTCAAACCTTCTGGTTTAAAAAAAAATTTGTTCAAATAAATTGAAAGTAAAAATAAACTTTACCAAAATCAACATAACCTCTCCACGTGGAGATAGTATATAAACCAAATTTGAAAAGTCATAACCTGCTTAGTTACAAACTCACAAATGTAAAGGCTTACACAAGCCAACTTGAAAGATAACCAACTCCACTATTTAATTACAATACAAACACCCTGAAAACATGTTTGATTTTAGTCAAACAATATCTTAACACGATATTTATAAAGGCTATCTTTGGCATGATCGGATTCATGATGGGAAGGATGATAAGTCAAGATGGAATTTGTCCCTCAAAAGAGAGATGTTTTGCTTGGGCCCCTCGATGAGTGATAATGATGGAAAGTGTGTGGTCACACCCCAATGCGATTGGATTATCATTATACTCAAGATCGAGAAAGCATTGAACAGATACAAGTTGACGTGGACCATGACTTGTGTTCAATATAACATCATGAGACAAAGGGAGAAATGGAAGTGTACCATTGGAAACGTGAACTCTTACGTTATATTATTTGGGTAGACATAATGGCTTGCTAGAGTCCGCTTATGTCTTATGAGAGTCGATATGATCGAACTCATTGCCAACATAATATAATCCTATTGGGTCACACACAACTAGAATGAATTGGTTAAACCAAAGGAAGAATGATTGAGAGTTCCTGCACATGGCAACGTTTGTCACGCGACATACCTAGCCATATGGCAACGTTTGTCACGCGACATAACTAGCCATATGGCAACCTTTGTCACGCGACATAACTAGCCACAGAGGCGGTTTACACTTGTTTCCTAATTTGATTAGGGCACAAACTCTAAATACTAAAGTAGTATAAATATGAGTCTGTAAACAGTCGAAAAAGGGGCCGAATTTTTCAATAGAAATTCACAACAAAAGTTCTCTCAATAATCTTCCATAGGTTTAAGAATCTAGCAATTCTCAAGAACGGTTCTTGGTTCATTCTTACGTGTGGATAAAACAATAGAGGGTCTTCGCTCGTTTGACGATCAAGGCCTAGAGTTTCAATCTGAAGATTGAAAGGTTCTTGAAGATTAAAGATTGTGATTCAAAATCACATCAATAAATTGTTCGATAGCTCAAGACCGGAAAGCAATTAAGGTTGGTAAATTCTATCTCATAGGAATTCAATTTAATCGTATAGAACGAATCTTAGGACTTGGGTTTTGTGTTAATTTGATGCTTAATTCCGCTGTGCATGGACCCATAAAACCCAACAGTGGTATCAGAGCCCCGTTCGTATGGTTAAGTTTGAATTAACATGCTAGAATCAAGATATAAATCGTTTATATGTTTATTGCATGTTTTTGTATGTGATAGAATGTTTATTGTTTATGTGAAACAATGTGAAAATCGTCTTCTGATTATGCTGAATTAAATCTGTAAAAGCTGTTTACTTGATTTGATTGCTTTATGATTGGAATTGATTGAAATTCAGAAGAACTGCCAGACTGGCTACTCTTGTAGCGCGACATAGTTAGCCACGAGTGAAAATCTGGTAGTTGGGCAAGGTGTGTCACGCGACATACTTTGCCAACTGGCTGAGTTTGTCACGCGACATACTTTGCCAATCTGGGCAGAATCAGTTTGATAATTTTTCTGCTAATCTGTGATTATGTTGATAATCTGAGATGTTTTATGTCTTAATCTGGATGCTATAAATTTCTGGAAATAAAATTTATAGGGCTATGCTAGATTAATTCATTGTTTATGATGCATGCTTAATTAATTCAAATGTGTTTTTATTAATTATTGCGATGCAGGAATTATTTGTTCTTAAGTGTTAAGAATTTTATTAGATGTTTAGTTGAAACATTGATTCATAATTTCCTAAATGTTTAGTTGAAACATTAAATTTTGGTTTTCTGATTGTTTATGAGAAACAAGTCAGTTTACGCAAAATTTGAAGGAATATGATTGTTTATGAGAAACAAATCAGTTTATGAGTCTGATTGTTTAAGAGAAACAAATCAGTATACAAAGTATTGATTATGTTGCATTCAAACTGATATTATAATTATGCATGACTAGGAGAGTTCTGTCAAAGGAAAATTTGGTACTTAAGCAGTCCTTGTGGCTCACCTATTTTCTTGAGAACTTACCTGGTGCACAGTTATGATTATTTTTGTTGATATGCTTATAACCTACTTTAAATAACCTTCATTTAACTTTTAAGTTCTTTATGCCAATCCATGATTAAAACACTTGAGACCACTCGGATAGTTTTGGGTGGGCTTGCCATAGCAAGGTGCTTTGATTCTATTTCGTTTGCGAGCAAGATGAGGAAATGGTGGTTCCTATACGTTTAAAGTGGATGAACTTAATTGGGTTATCAAAATGGTTTTGGACCCAAGGCATAAGATGAGATTAAAATATGCTTAGACATATGATGTCTTAAATAAATCTCATAAAAGATCTAAGAATCATATATGATATGATTGATGTTTCTACCTAATTAGTTTAATCTTGAGCGGTGCGCCATAGCGTACTTGAGATTAAATTAAAGTTGGATCTTAGCCCATTAAATGCATATTATGCTTATTTGCATTGGAAGGGGTATGATTTAGTAGGAGTATTTGTAAAATACATTATTTGCTCTTAAATGATAAATGTGTTGATATTGATATGTGTTCATATAATTTGTATATTTTGTTGTAAAAATAGCATTACATAATGATAATTGCGATTCGTCCTTATGAAGGACAAAGTTCGAAAGGAACAATACATAATGTGTACGTTCTTGACGAATCCGTTCCTACTGAACCCATTGCAAATGTTGCAAAGGGCAAATAAGGAAGCAACATTAGAAACATATTGATGATTCTGACAATATTGCTTGCCTTGTATTTGCCACCATGGTTAAAGGTTCTTATGAAGAACCTTGAGCACATGATAACTATTCTTTTGTTATAGCATAACGCAAAAAGGAAATGTTCCAAGTGCAAGCTAGGCAAAAGATATATGTTGTGGTGAAAGCTCTTAATTCATATGATGAAAGAAGGAGCAATCCTCAAATTGTGTTAATGGTTAATACAAGAAAGGGTTCACAAAGGAAGGAAAAGTAGGTAAAGCAAAAGTTGCTAAACCTAAGGCAAAAGTTGCTGAGCCGAAGAGGCTAAACCCAAAGCGTCTCAAAAGGATGTATTTTGCTATCATTGCAATAAGATTGTCATTGGAAGCAAAGTTGCAAGGCTTATTAGGAAGGCCTAAAAGGTGTAGAAGGGCAATATGATTGCTACTACTTCAAGTATCTATATGATAGATATTTTCCTTTCGACTTCTTGTTCTTGGGTATATGATACCGGATTGAATCCCACATTTGTTTAAATGTGCAAGGAACAAAGAATAGAAAGCTACTCAAAGAAGGTAAGTTAAACCTATGCATAAGAATGGAGCAAGGGTTGCTATATTAGCCATATGGACTTATGAAGTCACTTTACCTTGTGAAGTAGTACTTGTTTTGAACAAGTATGACTACGTTCCGGATTTGAGTAGGAGTATTATTTCCGTTTCTTAAATGGATGATGAAGGATATAATATTCTTATTTTCAATAAGAAGTTTTATATTTATTTAATGATATGTCTTATTGTATTGCATATGTCATTGAATGGTCTTCATATCCTTGATGTTAAGAAACAAAATAATATTGAAGATATCTATAATATAAATGGGAGATCTAAACCGAACAATATGAACAACGCGTTCATATGGCATTGCTGGCTTGGTCAGATAAATAAGAAACATATATCTAAACTCCATTAACATGGACTTTTAGACTCATATGACTCGAAATCATTTGAGGAATGTGGATCTTGTTTATTGGGATTTTTGACCAAACCACCCTACACTAAGAGTAGTGGGAGGGCTAGTGACTTATTGGTCATTATACATGAGATGTATATGGACTATTAAGCAGCATTGCTAGGGGAAGATTTTGGTGTTTCATCAAATTCACCGATGGCTTATCTAGATATGACTATGTCTATCTGATGAAATCCAAAGGTGAATCGTTAGAGATGTTTCGAACATTTCAAGATGAAGTGCAAAACAAACTTGGCAAAACTATTAATTACTTCGATTAGATCGAGGTGATGATATTTGAGCCAAGAGTTTGACAATCATCTCAAAACTATGAAATCATTTCAAAGATGACTCCACCAGAACACCACATTGTATGGTGTGTCTGAGAGGAGGAATTGAACCTTGTAGGACATGGTTCGTTAGATGATGTGTCAATTAGACTTTCCTATTTTCTATTTTCTTTTGAGGATATGCATAGAAATAATGCAGTTACACTGAATTGAGTCCTTACTAAATCGGTTCCTAAGGCCCCACATGAGATGTGGCATGAAAGAAAACTTAGTTTGTCTTTCATGAAGATTTGGGGTTGCGAATCTTATGTAAAGAGACTTGTCTCTTATAAGTTAGCACCAAATTTGACAAAGTTATTTTCGAAAATTAATCTTACAACCACAAAGAGAACAAAATGTTTGTTGCTCTATACGATTTGTTTCTTGAGAAATAGTTTCTCAATAAAGAATCTAGTGGGAGTAAAATTAATCTTGAAGAGATTTCAAGAACCTGAAAATGACATGGATTCAAGAGTAGAGACGGAGCCAAGTTCACAAAGGAGTTATGGAACCGGTTCAAGATGCACAATTCCATCGTAGATCGGATAGGTTACGATCCAAACTCAAGAAATATTGATTTCTCGTTTCGGAAAGTAATAAAGTGGAAGTCATTGAGAATGACAATCCTACTTCCTATCTTGAGGCGATGTCCACTCCTAATTTGGATAAATGGTTAGGAACCATGGAATCCGAATTACAATCCATGTTTGACAATCAAGTTTGGAACTTGATTGGGCTACCTGAAGGTGTAAAAACTAAAGGGTGCAAGTAGGTCTTCAAAGACCGACATGGATATGAAGGTGTATACTTTCATGACTAAGGATTGTAATAAAGGGATTTAGGTAAATTCATAGTATTGACTATGTTGAAACCTTTTTCCGTCAGTTACAATGTCGAATTCTGTTAGAAGTTTCAATTGCCATTATCACATATTGTGACTATGTGATATGACAAATGGATGTCAAACGACTTTCTTTAAATGGAAAGATTATTAAGGATGTGTATAGTACACAACCCAAATAGTTTGTCGATCCAAGAAACTCTAATAAAGTATGCATGTTGCAAAGATCCATGAGATGGGTTGAAGCAAGCTTCAAGGAATTGGAATCTTTGTTTTGATGAATTGGTCAAAGATTTTGACTTCATCAAAGAACAAAGATGAATCTTGTATATGCATGAAATTCAGTGGGAGCGTAGTATTATTTCTATTGTTTTATTACAATGATATCTTACTCATTGGAAAAACAAGTTTCGACACTTAAGACTGTTAAGTCTTGGTCAAGGAAAGGTTTCTCAATGAAAGATATGGGTGAAGACGCTTACATCCTTGGCATCAAGATCTATAGAGATAGATCTAGAAGGATAAATTGGTTTGAGTCAAAGTGTTCACATTGACAAGATTCTTAGAAGAGTCTAAGAAGAGTAGCTTGTCAATGGGTCATGGTATTTCTCTTAGCAATATTCATTGTATTATGACAACTGATGAGCAAAAGGGAAATGAATGAAGTTCCATATGCTTCGGCATTTGGATCTGTTATGTATGCCATGATTTATACTAGACCCGGCGTCTCATATGCTCTAAGCATGATGAGTCGATACCAATCTGATCCTGATATAAACCATTGGATGGGAGTCAAGATGATCCTTAAGTACTTAAGAAGAACTAAGGATATGTTCTTGGTATTTGAAAGATTGGAAGTTAATCTTGTTGTAAGGGTTACATAGATGCTAGCTTCCAAACTGACAAAGTTATTTTAAAATCGCAATTAGGATTTGTGTTTATGCTTATTAGAGGTGCAATTTTGATTGGAAGAGTTTCAAGCAGAAATTGTAGCTAATTCTACTACTAAGGCCGAATTTTAGCAACATATGATGTGGCTAAAAGAGGCAGTTTGGATCAAAAGTTCATTAGTATTTTGGAAATGTTCCAAGTATCACTAATCGGTGAAACTTTTGTTATGACAAATAGTGGTGCCACTTGTGCAAACAATGGAACCAAGGTCACAACAGCGATCCAAACACTCACTTAGACGTTCTTTGAGGAATTCATAAAGAATGAGAAGACGTTAAGATATACAAAGTATCAACCGATGATGACATAAGGGATTCACTAACAAAGACCCTCGCACAGGCAAAAGCATGATGGTCATGTTAGATCCATGAGTATTCGATACATAAATGGAGCCTAGTGCAAGTGGGAGACTGTTGGTGTAATGCCCTAGGCTTTAGTTATGTTAAACTGAAAACCGTTATGTATCATCTTTATCGTTTAAGTTTATTATTTGATTATTATAAAGTTTGCATATTTATTGTAATAATCTCCGTCCCTGATTATTAAGAGAATAATTAGTATAATTGTCAATAGATAATCATATGATGATTATATGCATAGGGATGCACATTGAAATTATGGGAACTTGTTAGAGAACAAGTGACTGGACTTGACCCGTATGAGATTTATGTCATGGTCAAATGTCATAATTAAATATCATATGGTCACTTCATTTAGTCCCTAGACCTGAGATTATCATGACCTTACATATGATGAAAGTCATGTTTGATTTTAGTCAAACGATATCTTAACACGATATTTATAAAGGCTATCTTTGACATGATCGGATTCATGATGGGAAGGATGATAAGTCAAGATGGAATTTGTCCCTCAAAAGAGAGATGATTTGCTTGGGCCCCTCGATGAGTGATAATGATGGAAAGTGTGTGGCCACACCCCAATGCGATTGGATTATCATTATACTCAAGATCGAGAAAGCATTGAACAGATACAAGTTGACGTGGACCATGACTTGTGTTCAATATAACATCGTGAGACAAAGGGAGAAATGGAAGTGTACCATTTGAAACGTGAACTCTTACCTTATATTATTTGGGTAGACATAATGGCTTGCTAGAGTCCGCTTATGTCTTATGAGAGTCGATATGATCGAACTCATTGCCAACATAATATAATCCTATTGGATCACACACAACTAGAATGAATTGGTTAAACCAAAGGAAGAATGATTGAGAGTTCCTGCATATGGCAACGTTTGTCACGCGACATACCTAGCCATATGGCAACGTTTGTCACGCGACATAACTAGTCATATGGCAACCTTTGTCACACGACATAACTAGCCACAGAGGCGGTTTACACTTGTTTCCTAATTTGATTAGGGCACAAACTCTAAATACTAAAGTAGTATAAATATGAGTCTGTAAACAGTCGAAAAAGGGGCCGAATTTTTCAATAGAAATTCACAACAAAAGTTCTCTCAATATTCTTCCATAGGTTTAAGAATCTAGCAATTCTCAAGAACGGTTCTTGGTTCATTCTTACGTTTGGATACAACAATAGAGGGTCTTCACTCTTTTGACGATCAAGGCCTAGAGTTCCAATCTGAAGATTGAAAGGTTCTTGAAGATTAAAGATTGTGATTCAAAATCACACAAATAAATTGTTCGATAGCTCAAGACCGGAAAGCAATTAAGGTTGGTAAATTCTATCTCATAGGAATTCAATTTAATCGTATAGAACGGATCTTAGGGCTTGGGTTTTGTGTTAATTTGATGCTTAATTCCACTGCGCATGGACCCATAAAACCCAACACAAACTCCTTTCCGGGCTCACCGGTCTAGTCCTCCTGTCTCAGCGGGATCTAAAACAATAAAGGGAGAAGGGGTGAGAACAAATCTCAATAAGTTATTATGGATGCTACAATATGTACATAAACAGGTTGCTTATAATCACATTAGTAAAGCGGTAAACACATTACGTTACCTCATTTACCTTTCCCGTCTGAATAATAAGTCATACAACGGCGGGAGTAAACTCCACTCATTTGTGAACTGCTTAGGCATATTCACATCTTATAAGACCCATTTTCAGGGAAACATATAAGATATCAGCAATCTATAAGGCTTTTGGCTCGATACAGAAGTTGTTACCCCAGTCTGTGGCCACAGAGGGGAGCGGTCACAGGTATAATGTAATCTGAGCACCTTATGGAACAATTTCTCATAAGTGATCGTATTCCATTATACCCCCTATAATCAGCTGATATAAACACATTCAAGCACATAATAGATACTTGAAAATAATCCAAACCTTGGGATATCACTACATAACAAGGTACTGTTACTCATGTTAAATCATCACAATAGTGCAACATATATTTAAACACTATTGAATAACAATAATCCAACACATGGTATTAATACTCATGCTCAAACCAATGAAGTAGTGCAACATATATTTCACGCACTATATGAACCAATAACCATATATAGGTAACCACGTAGAGGTACAATGTAGTACAAGTAGCCCTACATATTCAAGACATAACATGGAACACCTTCTATAAAGGTTCAATAAGTATTTACCAAGTTTTATCAACTTTGGCCAAGTATTTACAATGCCTTCCAACCATTTTCAGAACAATATTTAAAGACCTTCCCTATATCGTTTTGGACCATTTAAGACTCCATTGTAAAGTACTAATGTTGTACTAGAGTTATAGTCAAAGAGGAGTTACAATTACACTAGGTAGATTAGGGTTTTACAGTTTTAAAAATGGTTCATAGGCAACAGGGCAGGGCACGACTCATGCCACCTTAAACCCCATTCTAATTCAGTCGTCCCCAACATGGAAAGACCAGTCACGACTGAAAGGCACGACTCGTGCCTCAGGGCACGACTCGTGCCCTTGCCTGCAATCAAGCACAAGGCCGAAACTTCACAGTAAGGCAAAAAGGACCCATGTTTACTCATGTTCACCATCAAAGAACCCATATACCAACTCTAAGACATCAGTATATAGTTCCAAACCATCAAACACACTCCCTTTGAGCCATATAACAAAATTATATCAACCCTTTTCAATGAAACCAAACATGATACCACCTTGCCATGTTCATTCCAAAACCCAAATTTTCCTTTCATTTTTAAAGCCAAATAAAGTGATCCAAAAATACCAAACTCATTTAGATACCAAACTCATTTAGATCATCATAATAACATCATTAAACACGGAATGAACAATTATTGAAAGAAATCATAATAACTTACCAAAATATGTCGAAATAAAAAGAAGCTTTGATCGGTTATAAATGTTCCACTCGCCTCCCTGAGCGTTTATTTGAAGTCAAAATGAAAAACGAATTGATGGTTGAATTTTGGAAGGTAACCCTAGGTTGAAAGTACGTAGGAATAGAGAGAGAACTGAGGGAGAGAAATGCTTCTGGGAGAAGCTTGCAAAGGGATTTATATAAAGAGATTTACACCTAAGCTCCTCCAAGTTTCAAATCCTACAATCAACCACCTTAAGGTTATATTTACACTAAAGCTCTTCAACACTTTTTATAACTCTTTATTTAAAATTTCAAATATTATAACTTTACCCCAATACTTTCCTATTTCTCCATTTAGACATTATATAATTAAAATTAATTTATTAACATCTAAAATCACGTAATTTACCAACTTATAAAAATAAACACATAACCAAATCCAACAACCATATAATGCCTACCATGAGATGCAATGCACCTCACCCCCACGTGCTCCTCGTGTGACCAAAATGGTGCCTAGGTTTAGGGTCATGACAATTACATTCCACAATTTGCAACAATATGAATAGACAGTAATTACATAGTGTTAACATTATGATAAAACCCCAAAATATATACGATGAACCATGATATTTGTATACCTTAGTTTTGTTTTCATCATTTTAGAAGGCAAGGGTTCGAAGAGCCCCTGCAGCAGCTCTCTGCACCTTGGCATCTATGAAATCTAGCAATTCTACAAGGAGAGGAATGCTATCTTCAATCCTGAAGGCACAACAAGATAAATATTATAGCTCACTCAGAACTACTGTGATACTCCAATTATAATTTGAAATCAAGTAAATTAACTCACCTAACACGGGTTTTTATGCAGCTATTCTCGTGAGCGAGATTGGTGACACTACAAGAAAACTGTCATTTAGCGACGGATTTTAGCGACGGACACAATTTCGTCGCTAATAGCGACGGATTAGCGAGGGATCAGTGAGGGATAAAAAATAAAAAAAATAAAGCTGAAAACGACAACTTTAACGACGGATTTAACGACGGGCAATATTCCCTCACTATTCCGTCGTAAAAGTGGCGCCAAAAAATTGCGCCTCTTTTTGCCGACGGTTTACCGACGGATTAACGAGGGATTGCAATTTTTTTTGCCGACGGATGTATTTCGTCGTTATAGAATTAAAAAAATAAAAAAATATTATTTTATTTTCATTTAGCGACGGATTAATGACAGATTTTTGAAAATAATATAACGACGGATAACTTCCGTCGCTATATAAAGTAAAAAATAAATAAATATTATTTCTTATTCATTACCGACGGATTAGCGAGGGAATAACGAGGGATTGAAAAATTTTTTTACCGACGGATGCATTTCGTCGCTATATAATTAAAAAATAAAAAAATATTATTTCAATTTCTTTTAGCGACGGATTAACGACGGATTATCGACGGATTTTTTTTAATTTTTTTTTTAATATATACAGTTTAATGCATGTTTATTAATACATAATTGTTAAGTTTACCTCAAATGTAAATGAAGTAAGGCCAAATATGATAAAATTATAAAAATATATATATTTTTAAATAAAAATTCTTAACTTTTTTTTTTAAAAAAAATCACTACTAACAAACATCTCAAATATATTACTAAGCCATAAAAAATTAAAAAAATTAAAAATATATATATAAATTTTTGAAAAAAAATCTTAACTTTTTTTACGTAACATTTAAAAAAAAATCACTACTTAACAACTTCTCAAGTAATTTTTTTTATCCAAGTTTTTTTTAAAGAAATCAAAAAAAATATATGCTATTTGTCCGTCTCTCTTTTTTATTTTATAAACTTTCATTTAAAAAAAATGAAACATAACTTTTTTATTATTTAATTTTAATTTATATTTTTAAAATGAATATATATCTTTTGAAGAGTGAATATCAAATATTAATTTTATAAAGTATAAAATTAAAGGATTTTACCTGTCCCTGATTTCTTATTATACTTACATTTGTTTATTTTTTTTTTTTAACTTTTTTTATATAAATTTTTGAAAAAAACTTCAATACTAAAAAATGTCCAAAATATTTATTTATATTCATAAAAAATAAAAATAACTATACATTTAAAAATAAAAATTAAAGAATTTTACCCGTCTCTGATTTCTTTATTATACATTTATTTATTTATTTTATCATACCCCTATATACTATACCCTATACCATATACCCTATACCCTATACACTATACCCTATACCCTATAACCTATACCCTATATCCTATACCCTATACCCTAAACCCTATACCCTATACCCTATACTCTATACCATATACCCTATACCTTATACCCTATACCCTATACTCTATACTCTATATCCTATACCCTATACCCTATACCCTATATACTATGCCCTATACCCTATACCCTATACCCTATACCCTATGCCCTATACTCTATACCCTATATACTATACCCTATGCCTTATACCCTATGCCCTACGCCCTATACCATATGCCCTATACCCTATGCCTTATGCCTTATACCCTATGGCCTATGCCCTATGCCCTATACCTTATACCGTATATCATATACCCTATACCCTATACTCTATATCCTATACCCTATACCCTATACGCTATACCCTATACCCTATACCCTATACCTTATATACTATACCCTATACCCTATACCATATATCCTATACCCTACACCCTATACTCTATACCCTATACTCTATACACTATACCTTGTACACTATACACTATACCCTATACCCTATATACTATACCCTATACCCTATACCCTATACCCTATGTAAGTATAATAAGAAATCAGGGACATGTAAAATCCTTTAATTTTATACTTTATAAAATTAATATTTGATATTCACTCTTCAAAAGATATATATTCATTTTAAAAATATAAATTACAATTAAATAATAAAAAAGTTATGTTTCATCCTAAACCCTAAACCCTATACTCTATACTCTATACCATATACCCTATACCCTATATACTATACCCTATGCCCTATACTCTATACTCTATACCCTATACCCTATACCCTATACCCTATACCCTATACCCTATATACTATGCCCTATACCCTATGCCCTATACCCTATGCCCTATACTCTATACCCTATACCCTATATACTATACCCTATGCCCTATGCCCTATGCCCTATACCCTATGCCCTATATCCTATGCCCTATACCCTATGCCCTATGCCTTATACCCTATGGCCTATGCCCTATGCCCTATACCCTATACCCTATACCCTATACTCTATATCATATACCCTATACCCTATACTCTATACCCTATACCCTATACCCTATACCCTATACTATATACGCTATACCCTATACCCTATACCCTATACCTTATATACTATACCCTATACCCTATACCATATACCCTATACCCTACACCCTATACTCTATACCCTATACTCTATACACTATACCCTGTACACTATACACTATACCCTATACCCTATATACTATACCCTATGCCCTATACCCTATACCCTATGTAAGTATAATAAGAAATCAGGGACAGGTAAAATCCTTTAATTTTATACTTTATAAAATTAATATTTGATATTCACTCTTCAAAAGATATATATTCATTTTAAAAATATAAATTACAATTAAATAATAAAAAAGTTATGTTTCATCCTAAACCCTAAACCCTATACTCTATACTCTATACCCTATACCCTATACCCTATACCCTATACTCTATACTCTATACCCTATACCCTATACCCTATACCCTATACCCTATACCATATATACTATGCCCTATATCCTGTACCCTATGCTCTATACCCTATGCCCATACCCTATACCCTATACCATATATACTATACCCTATGCCCTATGCCCTATACCCTATGCCCTATGCCCTATACCCTATGCCCTATACCCTATGCCCTATGCCTTATACCCTATGGCCTATGCCCTATAGCCTATACCCTATACCCTATATCATATACCCTATACCCTATACTCTATACCCTATACCCTATACCCTATACCCTATACCCTATACCCTATATCCTATATCCTATACCTTATATACTATATCCTATACCCTATACCATATATCCTATACCCTACACCCTATACTCTATACCCTATACTCTATACACTATACCCTGTACACTATACACTATACCCTATACCCTATATACTATACCCTATGCCCTATACCCTATACCCTATACCCTATACCCTATGTCTTATACCCTATGCCCTATGCCCTATACCCTATGCCCTATATACCCTATACCCTATACCCTATATACTATACCCTATACCCTATAACCCTATACCCTATACCCTATACCATATGCCCTATGCCCTATACCCTATGCCCTTTGCCCTATACCCTATACCATATATACTATACCCTATACCCTATATACTATACCCTATACCATATACCCAATACGCTATACCCTATACCCTATACGTTATACCCTATACCCTATACCCTATACACTATACCCTATACCCTATACCTTACCCTATACCCTATACCCTATATCCTATACCCTATACCCTATGCCCAATACTCTATATACCCTATACCCTATGCCCTATACTTTACCCTATACCCTACGCCCTATACTTTATACCCTATATCCTATACCATATATCCTATATACTATACCCTATACCCTATACCCTATGCCCTATGCCCTATGCTCTATACCTTATGCCCTATATACCCTATACCCTATACCCTATTCCCTATACCCTATGCCCTATGCCCTATGCCCTATACCCTATACCCTATACCCTATACCCTATACCCTATACCCTATGTCCTATGCCCTATGTCCTATGTCCTATGCCCTATACCCTATGCCCTATGCCCTATGCCCTCTACCCTATGCCTTATGCCCTATGCCCTATACCCTATGCCCTATACCCTATGCCCTATATCCTATACCCTATACTCTATACTTTATACCCTATGCCCTATACCCTATACCCTATGCCCTATGCCCTATGCCCTATACCCTATGCTATGCCCTATGCCCTATGCCCTCTACCCTATGCCCTATACCCTATGCCCTATGTCCTATATCCTATACCCTATACCCTATGCCCTATACCCTATGCCCTATACCCTATACCCTATACTCTATAACCTATACCCTATACCCTATACTCTATGCCCTATGAGGGTATATAAGGTTTAGGGTTTAGGGTATATCAGGTTTAGGGTATGAGGTATATTAATAAGTATTATTAATTTTAAAAGTATAATTATTTTTTTTTAATTTATTTTTGAATTGAGATAAATATTTTAGAATTTTTTTGGTAAGGAAGTTTTTTTAAAAAATTATATAAAATAAGTTAGAAATTAACTAAATAAATGAGGGACAGACAATATCCTTCACTATGAGTATTTTTTTTTAATAGAGATAAATGTTTTAGACTTTTTTTAGTAAGAAAGGTTTTTTCTATAAAATTATTTTAAAAAAATTATTTAAAAAATTGATATTAGACATTCTACTTTAACTAAAATTTTGGGTAAATCAAATAAAAGCATGTAAATATATTTAGATAACTTTTTGTAAATTTCAGTAATAAAAAAATCTAAAATATTTTTTTCTAGTCAATAAAAAATAATAAAAATTACTAATTATTATTGCTACTATTATTAATATTATTACTGTTTATATAATTAATATTAATATTAATTAATTAATCAATTATATAATTAATTAAATACATCACATATAATTGAATCCAATGGTCCCAATTCATTCAAAAAACAAACAAACACACTTTCTTTTTATTGGCTCTTAATGTTCACATGGATTATTGATAAATCAATTCAGACCATTGATCACACTCAAATTCAATGGTCCCAATTCACCCACTTTAAAACCCTACCCACTTTTCTTATTTCTCTCTCTAGTTAACACACTGCCTCCCTCTTCTCCCGACCAGGCACAACCACTGCAGTCCTTTCGACTTTCAGACTCCTCTTCTCCAATGCCTCAAAACCAAAATCATTATCAGTTAAAGATGTTATCAGAAAATCAGTCATGTTAGAACCGATTGATCTTCCAGGTATGCTCTTGGTCCCACAAGGGCAAGATCAAAACATCGTGATTGCAGCAGCTTCCTCTCATAAAAACTATTCTGCATTCCAATTTGTTTTCGGATTGAATGGGAAAATGAGTACAGTTTCCTTAGAGTCCGAAGTTCATAAAGGTTGCTATGTGTACAATGATGCAATATCGGGTCAAAATGTAAAGATTTTGGGTGAAGTCAAACTCAGATGCAGATCTGAAGAATGGGATTGGGTATTTAAAGAGGGAACTAGCTTTGTGTTGAAGGATGGAGTAAGCAGTTATCTCAAGATTATTTCTGCGTGTAATAATGTTTATCCTCTTATGACATACAGGAGTAGAGACGACTAGGCACTTTTTACTGGAATGGCTTAGTTATATGTATAGATACGTTCCTGTTGGCCTCTTAGATGTTATCCCACAACGATTGAATTGGCGACAACCTTCATACTTTGGTCGAGATGATCTCGAGACTCTAATGGCCTCCGATTCTGCTGCTGATTGGGTAATTTTTTCTGTCTGTCTTGTAAAGATAGTCCCATTTTTTTTTTTTTAGATTACTTTGATCTGAACTTTGACCAATAATTTTATGTTAATGTATTTATCCAAATAAAATTTTCAAACTTGTTATGGATACAACATTATCTTCGTTATCATCGTTCCCTATGGACATGGCTGCCTAAGCTCGGGGCTAAGTTATTGATAGTTTCGCGTCTTTGTTTATGTCATGCAGATTAGAATCTCGGAAATGTTACTTGGAAAGGTACCAGAAGGGTTCTCGTTTTCACCAAAGCATAAATCGAATTCATACGACAGAGCTGAAAATGGCTAACTATGAAGAAAAAATTGATCTGATCGTGTTTATGTGGGTGGGCATTGTACAATAGACATTGAAGATGAGATGAGTTAATTATTCATTTTTTAGTCTTGTAATAGATGAAATAATTTGACCAATGGGTTGATAATAGCTGAATAATGAGGTAAGTTTTATGTTTTAAGGTAATTTGGTTGCGTTATTTTTTTGCACCAAAAAAAGAAAAGCATACAAATTCTTACTTTTCATTTTATATTGGCACCACTTTTTAGTTTCACTGATGACATTATACTGTATATTTTAATGTTACTAGCTTCCCCTTCACCGTCTCCGGCAATGGCAAAGGACTAGTTGAGGTTGTCAAGGAATTGATTGCGGTTAACATGGATTTGTATTTTTTAATTTGATTTGTATTTTATTTTGGTGGATCATATCAAGCAGGTGAACAAGGAGGGTATTCTTAATTTGATTTGTATTTTATTTTGAGAATGTAATTGTAAAATTGATGTATCTTGATATTTTTTATCCGTGGTTGTTTTTTGTTGTTGATTTGATTAATTTGATTTGATTTGATTTTATTTTGAGAATGTAATTGTAAAATTGATGTATCTTGATATTTTGCAATGAATATTATTAAAAATTTATATATATATATATATATATATATATATATATATATATATATATATATATATATATATATATATATATATATATATATATATATATATAAATTTTTTTAATAAAAAATATCAAATTAGCAACGGAAATATCCGTCGCTAATTTGGTATATCAAAAATAAAAAATATTGAAAAAAGAAAATTTAAAAAAATTAATAAAATTGTGAAAATATTTAAACAATAACGACGGATTATTCCATCGCAAAATATCATAAATTCGTCGTCCCATCCATGTTATTAGCGACGGTTTGGAATCAATTAGCGAGGGATTTTTCCGTCGGTAATTTAGCGACAGACAGGAATTTTCGTCGTTAAACTTTAGCGACGAGGTTTTTAGCGACGGAATAAATCCCAAGGTAATCCGTCGGTAAAGAGCTTTAGCGACGAAAATTGAGCTTTTAGCGACGGATTTTTCCGTCGCTTAAACCTGCTTTTCTTGTAGTGTGATTGCATCAGCTGCTCTCCTGACAACACCATAAACTGCTCGCGAATTTTGGCCATTTTGTGCCTTTTAAGCAGATTGACAAGATGAGGCAGTGCCCTTGCATCGACTATTAGGTTTTGGTGCTCAGGCTACAAAGGCAACAATATTATAGAAGCAACATGTGGTACAGTAACAACGATTAACTCAGATACTCACAAAACTACTCACAACTGTATTTTCCTAAACAATCAAATTAATTGACAAGATGAGGCAGTGCCCCTTCATCGATCATACCGCCGGCTTTTCCAGAATTCAACGTTCACCGGAGAAGCAGTGGTAACGGTGGGAATCATTGAGTGAACAAGAGATGGAGAAGAGCGACTATGGCGTGGACTCATGTGGCGACTTGTTTCAACAAGAGAAAAAGATAGGGTTACAAACAAGAAAGAAAATAATGGGCCGAGCTAGGGTTTTTATGGTCAAATTTACCGAAGGACAAATCCGTCGGTATTACCGACATAATTTTTTCGTCGGTATTACAAACGGAATTGAAACTCTTACAGACGGATTTTCTTTATATAATAAATTGTAAAATTCGTGATTGATGATTTTAAATTTCTGTCGCTAAGTGTTATCGGTAAGTCGGTAATAACGACGAAAAAATTTCGTTCGTAAAATTCTGTCGATAATGACCCATTTTCTAGAGTAGGTCTCCGGAGAAACGCGTTTCTCCATAAGTTATGGAGAAACGCGTTTCTCCATAAGTTATGGAGAAACGTGTTTTTCCAAAAAAAAAAAATTATAAAATTTTTTTTTTGCATTCATTAAAAAAACTTCTGGATATCGGGCCTCAAAGTGGCCTGGATATCCAGAACCCTTTGATCATGATATCCAGAAGTTATGTTAGAATGAGACCAACACATACCAACTTTCTGGTCATGGCCTTCACTTTTTCTGGATATACTTTTCACTGTTTTCTGGATATACTTTTCACTGATTTCTGGATATAGATTTGGCCAAGGTCATGGTTAATACAAAATTTCTGGATATCCTTTCTCGTAATTTCTGGATATACTTTTTAGTGATTTCTGGATATATATACTTGGTCAAGGCCAAAGGCCAAGGCCATGGGCCAAGGCCAAGGCCAAGGGCTAAGGCAAGGTCATGAGTAATACAAATTTTCTGGATATCAACTTAAAAAGATTATGGATATCACTTTCAAAGAGTTCTGAATATCCAGAACATTTAATATTGATATCCAGAAGCCTTTCAAAAGGTTCTGGATATCTAATACAAAAATTTCTGAATATCCTTTCAAAAGGTTCTGGATATCCAGAAACTTTCAAAATGAATAACCAGAAATTTAGAGTTGCCCAAGCCAAGGCCATGATCTAGAGAGCACCGACGGGAACGATGGAAAAAACCCGTTTCTCCGTAAATTATGGAGAAACACGTTTCTCCCTAGATTTTGGCCATTTTCTAGTAGTGTATGTTTATTGTTGTAAACATGTGCGTATATTGTAACACAATAAATTGGTGATATTAGTTGATATTCTGATTTGATAGTGCCCCCATATGTATCCAAAAGGGTGAAATGGGTGAATAAATTGTGTGTTCTTCTTCTTTTATTATTTTTCATATGTATGTTGTATTTATGTTATTTCTCATTGTGCACTTGATATAGGACAAGTACCGCTCGAAAATCGCCAATTACCTAACATGTCATACTATAGATTGTCAATGCTCGTGCATTAGGTTTTAGCAGGCATTTACTGTGATTGCCAATGAGCGATGACAAAGGTCTTTGCCTTTCCTTGAAAAATTCAAGTTTCAAACCCCTTTTATACGTTGTATTTAAAATGTTGTAATTGAAAAAAAATCTTACAACAATTTTTTTTTTATTCCAATAGTATTCTTTTTAATCTGCACGATTTCGAAGCAAAATAGCAGCAATGTTGTTATTTTGTTTACTCTAACAAATGACAGCTTTTCTTTGTGTTGGAAAATTGACTCATATTAATAAAATCTTATTTTGATTAGTAAAGGGTTACTAATTTTCACATCGATCGATTAGAAAGAGAAATATTAATCTCATATCGGTTAGAAAGGAAAAAAGTGAGTGTCTCCCCAATATAAATTAATTGGCTTCACTAGTTAGGGCTTTGATATATAATTGAGAGAGTTGGCATAAACCTTTGTATGTTTGTATGTGGTTGGTGAGTATATTCAAGAGTGTTGAGAGAGAGGGTGTCTAAATTCTTGTAATATCAAGAAAATAGTGAATTTATATTTTGCGTGGAGTAGCCTTTAAGCCGAATCACAAAACATTGTATTTCTTGTCTTTGTTTTGTGTATGTGTGCTATTTTGGTTTCTTTTGTCGCGATTTCTTGTAGTAGGGTGAGCGGTCTAACACTTTGTTGATACATACTACTAGAAATTTAAAGTCTTTGAGTATACATATATACTATATACTATTAATATTAATATGTACATGTGAAATAAAAAAGATAGGTAATTATGTAAATCAAAATAAAAGGTAGACGTACTCAATTATTTCACTCCATGTCCAGGTGGGTTGGTTGAAAAGAGAGTGGACAATGAGCATGAAAAAAGGAGTTGTGGCCCAACACAAGCATGGGAACCTTAGTTCTGAACTTCCCCGGCCATAATGTCCGGTCCATTGTATATGTGACCCAAATGAAGTGCACTTATATGCATATTTATGTACCAGAAAGACCGTGCTTAATGTAGTGCAGTATATAATTAATGCATCTGGGAAATATATAGCCCATGATGCATTGCCCATTCTTGGCCAACTTTTCTACCTGAATGCACAGTGACAGTGACGAATCTCCACCAAAAAAACATTTGATGTTGCCTATTTCTTTTATGAAGAAAAAAATTAGCGTAATATTAAGATTCAATATGTTTACATAAATAAATATAGTATGCTTCAATATGTACCATTTAAAAGATAAAAACATGATTTAAATTGTACCATTCAAGAGATAAAACAAATGTAATTGCATTGGGTTTTTAGAAATAAAAATAGTTGTAGTTGTTTTTTCAAATAACGAGGAAAATGAGAGAAAACAGTATTAGGGGGTGTTTGGCGAAAAAAAGAAAGATTTTAGTGGGTTTTTTGAGAAATAGGAAGTGTTTTGAAAAAAAAAGAAAGAGATTTTTCAGAGTAAAAATAAAAAAATTAACAGCATTTTATGGAATTCGAACCCAAAACCTTTGAATTCTTTCTCAATATCTTATTCAGTTTAGCTAACTTAGACACATGCTTCTATGTAACAATTTAATATATATTCAATACAGTTAATTTTATACAAAAAAGAATATTTTTTTTTTTTTTTTTTTTTTTTTGGGTGTTGCCTCGTCAACCCTAACCCTTGGCACTATTGTAAATCCCCCCTGATGCAAGCGGCCATACTCGGCATTCATCTGATGCATCACCCTAGTCTTTCAATGTTTAAACAAATACACATTTCTCTCTCCCCCCAAATATATATACCCTTCGACCCGAAATGATTTTCCTACCTTTTTTTGGTGTTATTTTAAATGATTTTTGAGCAAAAATTTTAAGTTAATTAAATTATCTTTATAAAAATTTAAAACTTATTAATACATTATTATAAATACTATTATCTATGACAATTTTTAAATTTTTATTGGAATAATTTTATTAACCTATAACTATTGCTCAAAATTGATTCATGCAAAGTAACACAAAAAAAGTAAGAAGATCTTTTCGGAACAGATTATAAATATGTGCCAGTGGCGGATCTAGAAATTTTAGTGAGGGGGGTCAACTTTAAAGTAACGGAAAACGTGAAAATCACACTATTGAAAATGTAAAACTTTAATACTGCATATATAACCTATTCCATAGTCATAGATTCAATAACAATAATACTAAAAAGAAGAGCATTTGTATAGAGTTAAAATTTAATTACCTCAACGACAAACAAATAAAAAAATTGATTTCAGAATAAACTGTTTATACCACTTCATCCATACCAAAATCTCTAGTTTAGGTATTAACTTCAAGTAAATATAGAGTTAGAAGTAGTCGAGCAGTGTGATATATTCTCTAATTTAAGTATTGACTTTACGTTTTTTCGTTTAAACTAAGACAATAAAAAAAATGTCTTAAAATTTGGGAATAAAATGTTTATACAACTTCCTCCAAACCAAAATCAATATCTATGCTTTTATATAAGAACATTTCAAAATATTTTGCAATTTTAGTTTTATATGTATATAACAAAATGTGAAAAAAAAATTGTAAAAAAAAACGGATAGAGACTACTACCTCGGACACAAATGAAAAAGTGAGGGGGGTCAAGTGACCCCTCTCAGCATAATGTAGTTCCGCCCCTGATATGTGCACATTTGTCCGGGAAAACTAAGAAGGGAGTATATATATATATATATATATATATATATTGATGTCAGCAGAATTGTGCTTATCAATCTTCCTCCACGTGGCAGGACTGATCACCTGGCTCCTTGACCTGAAATCAGAACCCACGACTAGCCGGATGTGTCTCCGGCGAAGACACTCGGGCGTGAGAGTAAGATCACAGTTGTATAAAGCTCAAAATGTATTGAATATGGAATTCAGATAACAAAATGGCAGTTACCTTTTCACCGTTGGTAGTGACGAAGTATTTATAGTTGATGTAGGTGGTTTAATGATGGGGCTACATGAGCTCCGAAATTATAGCGGCAGTTATGTTCATGGGAACGTGCCTGTAACCGTCCCTGATTTGTAGGGATGCTGTTATGGAAAGATTGACCCACGTGCTTCAACACATGTTAGGTTGACACTTGATAATTAGGTCGAGGTCGCCACTTGTATAATGGCCGACCTGACTGGCGGGTAGAGCATGATTCGTACCCGAATTATGATATGGATCATGAGGTCGGACTAAGTTAGGTCGGGACCTGATAGGTCGGACCATGGGCTTAGTCGACTGATACAAGAGATGGGCTTTGGGCCTTGTTATGATTGAGTCAGCCTCATTGAGAATGTGATGGCCAAGGCTGCTTGTGATTGGGCTTTACTCCTTTGGCCCAACTCGACACTTTTGATATGTTCAGTGGCCCCCAACTTTCGAGTGGACTTTGTCGACTTGGAAGTTAAAGAAGACTTTTGATGTGAATTATTTTACCCGAAGGTCGCTACTAGTTTTTTGAAGTAGGTCGACCATAATGACGTGGCATAATCCGAGGCGTTTGCGATGAACGGTCAGATCGGAGCGAGCGCCGTTTTTGCCATAATGATGATATTTTGACGTTTGAGAGTCCGCCTAGGAAACTGTTTCCGCCATTAATTAGGAAAATTAAATTCGAATTTACCTTTGCCCTTTCCAATTCAGGAAGCTATAAATTTGAGAATCCTTCTTCATTTACAACTTTTGCCTTCTCTGAACTCTGTGTGTGATTCCGGCGGTGATAAAGGAAGTTGACTCCTGCTATAACTTGGTGTTTCGCCCTCCATTGTTCCGTTTTCCCTTCACTGCTAAAGGTATTCCCCTTATTCTTTAAAATTAGGGCTTTAATTTCTGCAATTTCTTTGATTCCGCCATGGCTAGGACCTTTAGTACAGAACCCGGAGCTTGGTATGGGTACTGTAAAGTCAATCGTAGGGTTTATAAACATTTAAACGGAGAGTGGAGGGAGATGACCATGGAGGAATGTACTTCAATTTTAACCCGATGGGGTTTGCCATTTACTGAGTTGGCTTTGCCTGTGGGAGAGAACTTAGGTACTTTAGGAACGAATGACCCAAGAATTGAATCCTTCCATCTTTTTCACGAGCTTCTCGACCATATTGCCATATTTTACATTCAGGGCCCCAATAAACCTTCCTTCCTTAGGAACAGAATTGGATTTCCTGGGGAATCTAGGTCGCCCCTTAGCGTATCTACTAGGACTCCTGAGACTTCATGTAGAACTGATTCCCCTGTTTTCCCTTCTTCTTGTACAGATATGTCAACTTCAGGAGAAGCTGGTGTCTCCACTTCCTCAAGTCCGCGCATTGTGAATGCTTTTGAGACTACTGTGGTACCAGGCAGGAATGAGAGAGGATATGTGCCACAAGGGCCACTTAGGGGAAAGCAGAATTTTCCCTCCAGACTGTCTACCATCCATGACTTCTGTGAGGTGGCCAGGGAGGAGTTTGAGGTTACCCTTTATAGCAAGGCTGATTTTTTCAGACTATTTGGGAAGTCCTACAAGACTGATACCACCAGAGTAGCCTTCTATTATGGCCAGTTTATTGCCGGCCTTAGACTGCCCTTGGACCCCTTCATCAATGAGTTCTTAGAGTGTGCCAATGCCTTACCTCTCCAACTGGGTGCCAATACATGCAGAGTCTTGGTTTGCTTCATCATGGTGTGTCGTTTCTTAGGGTATGAGCCCTGTATGAGGGTTTTTAGAGAGTTCTTTGCTGTGAAGTTTGATAAGAATGGTGGCATAAGCACTCCCTCCAAGGCAAATTCCCCCAAATTATTCATAAACTTGCCTAGCAAAGTTGGTGGCTGGAATTCCCATGTAGCAGTAGTGGAGAGTAGATTAGGATGGGAGTTCCCTCTACCAAGTGAGGAGACCTGTGGTGAGGGATGAAGATCATGGGAACCTCATTGGCATGGAGACCGCGTAGGAAGTTGGCGGAGTTGGTTGCTCGTAGGCCTATCGCTTGGAAGGTCCTCGGGACTACAAAATATAACTTTATCCAAGCCGGTATGATGCTGGGGGATGATGATGTAGTGCCACTAGTTCCCATAGTGAGGTGCACGAGGTATCCAGATTGGGTGACCCACGCTCATGCAAGATTTGGGAAGATGTGCTCCCTCTGTCAGAAGACTAAAAATTATTGCAAGAATAATGGGGAGCATTTCGGTGGTAAGGGTTTACTCGCCTCTTCCTCCTCTATATATGAAACTTCTTATGTGCGAGCTCCACCTTACTTGGCATCTCGCCTTTGATCATTTAGTCGTCACTTCCGGTTCTAGTGTAACACTTGTGCCCTTTATGTGTGCCGCCTATAGGATTTGTTAGCTCGCAATTGATTTTTGCTCGTATGTTGAACTCGCAGCCTGCATATAGAACTTTTATTTTTGATGTCGAGCTAACACTTTACTTTTTGTCTTACGCAGCTTTAACTCCCGCTCAAGAAGCTAATATGGGGAGAGCCGTTGATATCGGTGAAGGCCAAGAAGAGCCAAGGAAGAGCAAATGCCAAGGAGAACCGCGAGGCGTAAGGTGCCAAGAGGAATGACTTGTCGAAGCTAGTTGAGGAGGATACCACGAAGTTTATTCCTGCTGAGGAGAACTTGGAAGTGGTAGATGATGTTATGGAGGGAGAGAATGTTGAGGGTGATGAGGCCCAAGGTTCTGAGGAGGCCAACATTGGTGGTGAGGAGGAGGCCGAACTGAACGTGGAGCCGCAGAAGGAGGTTCGTGCCAGACTCGAGCTCAAGCTAAGTCAAAACCACAACCAAAACCAAGACCAAAGCCGCCTTCAAGAGAAAATCCCACGTCATTTCTTTCGATGATGAGGAAGATGAAGATGATGTCGCCCCATAAGCAAAGTGATCAAGATTGGCCCCTCAAAAGCGAGCTCGGCATCCGGTCAAGTTGATGCCAGCCAACCTCGCGGAGATCTGAAACCGTAAGCCCCCAAGCCTCTCCCATTCGTGTCTCCTATGCCGAGTTGATTCCGTAGTCGGGTTGCCGAGCCGAGCGATGTGACTCCCTTGACAAGGATAAACAAATGGCTAGGGAGTATCCAGAGTTGGAGTATGGCTGTAGTCGTCGAGGGAGCCGATCAGACCCGATCGAGAATTTACTAATAAGCCACCGACTCCAGCTTGTCGAGCTCGAGTCAATGCTTCCTCCGAGGTAACCCTCGAGCTTTTAATGTATTCATTCTTCTTACCGTTTTCCTTTCTTTTCTTTTCATTTGATCTGACTCCTTGTATCAACTCGTTATTTCGCCTCTTGCCATGATTGATTTAGCCACCACTTATCTGGAAGGCGGCAGAGGAGCAGGAGAAGCCGGCCAAGACTATGTTGGCTCGTAAAACGAGGAACTGGGAAAGCTGGAAGGTGACCAAACTCAGCTGAAAGAGGACTACACCAAGTTGAAGGGAGAGTTCGACAAATTGAAGGAAGAGAACTCGGACTTGGATAACTCTTATGAAGCTTTGAAGCTTGTGAAAGATAATGAGATCAAATTGAAGGAGGAGGCCTGGAAGAGCTTGGGAAGCCAACAATAACTCGCTCGTCTCAAGGAGGGGAATAAGAAGATGGTAGCTGACCTAGAACTGGCCAAGCAACAGTTGGAGGAGGTTCCCGTGACTTTGGCTAGGAAACAAGAAGAGTTGGATGCTGCTAGAGCCCAATGGGAGGTCGACCTGGCTGGTGCTGTGAAGACCACTAAGGAGGATGCCATCGAAGCTTACAAAGACAGTGACGAGCTTCATACGCATGTCACCAAGGAGGCCCAAGTATTTTTCAAAGCTGGTCTAAGCCATATGGCTCGGCGTATCATCGTGGATCCTTCGGTTGATATATCAATCGAGAAGCTGGCTCAATGGGCGTCTGAGGATCCTTACAATACTGCAGCTAGACAGGGCCACTCCTTGGTGCCTTATACTGATAATGACAAGGAGCTCATAGCCAAGGATGATGAAGAGGCTGAAGCCGCACCATGGGATCCTCCTGTAGTAGAGAAAGTTAACTTTGACACTATCCTTGCCGAGCTCGAGGATTATGCAGATCCAGGCTTCGATGATGAGACTCCAAAGTATACGATCAGCGACTCAAGGAAGATTGTCTATCAAACAGAGAATGTTCTTGGTGAGCCATCTACTGTAGGTGAACAGACTGAGATCAATCCAACATCCGTCACTGGCCAAGTGGAAGGCACTCCCCTTGAATAGACTTTGACTTCGATGGTTGTAGTAATTGAACAAGCTCCAAACATTTTTACTTTTTTGTTCTTTGAATATTTGAATGCCTTGGCCCTATTTTTTGGGAGGCAAGATACTTTTGTAGTTTTAATTAAATAAGTCTTGGCCCACTTTGGGAGACTTAATTATGTTTAACCGTAACTGACTTCTCTCTTTTGCATGTTGTATGCTTTGGATGTAAGTGTCGAGTTAGATTTAGTAGGGTAACGAGTTATCTCAAGTTTGAGGTCGTCCTGACTCTGTAATGCTTTGGTCGACCTCAGACTTGATTAACTTTTGGAACGAGATTGATTATAAATCTAATCTGTTCAAACTATTTAATTTGACCAAGGGTCGAGTTAATTAGAGCGAAGTCGATTAGGAATCGGACTTGTTGAATGAACGAAGCTGATTAGGAATCGAGCTAATTAGAACAAACTGACTAAGGGTCGAGTTTGTTAGAACGAAGTCGACTAAGAGTCGGACTTGTTCAATGAACTAAGCTGATTAAGAATCGAGCTAATTAGAACAAGCTGACTAAGAGTCGAGTTTGTTAGAACGAAGTCGACTAAGAGTCGGACTTGTTCAATGAACTAAGCTGATTAAGAATCGAGCTAATTATAACAAACTGACTAAGAGTCGAGTTTGTTGGAACGAAGTCGGCTAATAGTCGGACTTGTTAAATGAACAAAGCTGATTAAGAATCGAGCTTGTTAAATCGAAGCTGACTAAGAGTCGAGCTCATTGGGATTGGTGTAACACTATGTTTGATCGAATAAACTGCGCTTTTTATTGAAGTAGGAAACATGTTTACATCAACTTGAAACTAGAGCTAACACAAGCTTGAACTTTGAAACCGAAAACTAGAAGTAGTATTTGATGAGGTGAGTAGCATGCCAAGGATGTTTCAACTCGTCACCTCCGGGATGAGCTATCATGTAGGTTCCTTCCTTGACGACTCGAGTGACTACATAGGGACCTTCCCAGCTAGGGAGATAGCTTGTTCGCCGGGTCCTTTTACCCGTTGCTTCGATCTTTCTCAACACATAATCTCCAACTTGGAACGACCTTGCCTTGACCTTCTTGTCGTGGTAGCTCTTAGTTCGCCGCTTGTAGTTGACCATCCCGAGGTAAGTACATTTCTCGCTTCTCGTCGACTAGATCCAGTCGATCAATCTATTGGTATCATTTTGCTCTTGATTGAAGAAAGTCACTCTAGCAGTGGGGAATCCCATATGTGAGAGCAAAAGGGGTTTCCCCCGTAGGCCCCCGAGTGGTTGTACGGACTGCCCAAAGAGCAAGGGGGAGTTCGTCCAACCAATTGTTACGTCGACCTACGAGTCCTGTCTTGAGCGAAGATAGAACAAGTTTATTTGCTGCCTCAGCTTGGCCATTTCCTTGAGGATAAGCGACAGAAGATTTCCAATGTTTGATTCCAACTCGCTTCATCTCTGCTTCGAAGGTCTGGGAGAACTGTAAACCATTGTCGGACACTATAGCTCGAGGAAAACCAAACCGACACCAAATGAAGTCATGAATAAAGTTGATAGCATTTTCCTCTGTGATGCGAGCTAATGGTTTGGCCTCAACCCATTTAGTGAAGTAATCTATGGCGACGATCACATACTTGCAGTTTCCTCGGGCGGGAGGGAAGGGTCCAATCAGGTCGACACCCCACATGTCAAATGGCCAAGCTGCGATCACAGGAGTCTGTTCTGTTGTAGGCACATGGGGAAGGTTGGCAAACCTTTGGCATTGATCACATTGCTGAACAAAGTTGTGAGTGTCAGCTCTCATGTGTGGCCAGTAGTATCCCAAAGTGATTAACTTGTCGCCAAGCAGTCCCGGCCCCGGGTGTCCACCACAAATTCCACTATGTACTTCGTGTATCAATAGGGCGACCTCTTGAGGGTGGATGCACTTTAGTAATGGTCGAGTATAAGATCTTCTGAACAGGTCGCCTCCTTGAATGACATACCTTGGAGCTTTCTTTTTGATAGCTCGAGCCTTCTTCTCGTCATCTGGCAGCTCTCCACTTTCTATGTATGCCTTCATTTCCTCGATCCAACACTTTTCCTGAGTCCAATTTCTTGAGGGATCATCTATGCATTGAATTTTTACTCTTTCATAGGCTGGACTTTCGAGGAAGGAGATAGGTTCATCATGTGGTTCATCCGAAGTGGCTAGTTTCGAGAGGAGGTCAGCTAGCTCATTGTCTTCTCGTCCAATTCTCTGAATCTCCCAGAATTCCAAGTCTTTTATCAGTTCCTTCACCAGGTCACAGTATTTGATCAGTGTGGCACTAAGCACCTCGTACTCGCCTCTGACCTGGTTGACTATCAGCTGGGAATCACAGTAGGCCATGATCTTAGTAGCTCCAAAACACTTGGCGTATTCAATAGCCGCAATTAAAGCCTCATATTCGGCTTGGTTGTTGGAAGCATCAAACTTGAACCTTAGTGATTCCTCATACACAGTTCCAGACTCTGGTTCAATTAGCACTATCCCAGCTCCACTGCTATTCTTGGTCGCTGATCCGTCTGAATAGACCTTCCAACAATCGACGGGTAGACTGATAGCGACCTGTGACTCAGGCTCTTTCCCTTTAGCCTTTTCCTTTGGAGCTCGCTGCTCGTTGTCCTCCTTGGTGAACGTAAGCTCGACCAAGAAGTCTGCTAGAGCTTGAGCCTTCAGTGCTTTTCGAGGTCGATACTCAATGTCAAATTCAGTAAGGGCAATTGACCAATTGAGTAGCCGACCTGAACTCTCCGGCTTGTGCAATATCTTCCTTAAAGGAGCATTAGTAAGAACCACAATTGGATGAGCTAGAAAATAAGCTCGCAGCTTCCTTGAAGCCACGACTAGGGCATAAGCGACCTTCTCAGCATTGTAGTATCTGCTCTCCACATCTGATAGGGCCTTGCTGATGTAGTATACTGGCTTTTGAAACCCCTCATCTTCTCTAACCAAAACCGCTGCCACTGATTTATCTCCCACGGATAAATACACAAACAAAGTTTCACCAGTGGTCGGGCTACTTAGCAGAGGTGGAGTAGCGAGGTAATCCTTCAGCTGTTGGAACGACGAATGACATTCGGTCGTCCATTCAAAACTTTTCGTCCCCCTCAATGCTTTGAAGAAGGGGAGAGACCTCTCTGCTGACTTTGATATGAAACGACCAAGAGCTGCTACCCTTCCGTTAAGTCGCTGCATCTCTTTGACACTGGTGGGAGCCTTCATGTCGACTAAAGCCTTGATTTTTTCTGGATTAGCTTCTATACCCCGTTGAGATACCATGAACCCAAGGAACTTTCCAGCAGCTACACCAAATACGCACTTGCTAGGGTTGAGTTTCATGTCGTTTGCTCTTAAATTGGTGAACGTTTCCCTTAGGTCGACCACGTGACGTCCAGTCTTTGTTTTGATGACCATATCGTCGACGTAGGCCTCCATGTTTCGGCCAATTTGAGAAGCAAAGACTTTGTTCACCATCCTTTGATAAGTTGCCCCTGCATTCTTCAATCCAAATGGCATCATGTTGTAGCAAGAGATGCCTCCAAATGCTTGAAATGCCGTCTTGATTATGTCATCCTCATGCATCTTAACTGTGGTAACCTGAGTAAGCGTCGAGGAAGCTGAGGGTTGAGTGACCAGCAATGGAATCGACTAGCTTGTCGATTCTAGGAAGGGGATAGCTGTCCTTGGGGCAAGCAAGATTGAGAGTGGTGAAGTCGACACACATCCGCCATTTGCCGTTTGATTTCTTCACCATGACCACGTTGGCCAACCACGTTGTATGAGTGGCCTCTTTGATTATCCCTGCATTCAAAAGTTTTTGTACCTCAGTTTTTATGGCCTCTTCCTTGTCGTGAGCAAAGCTTCTCAATTTTTGGGGTCTAGGCTTTATGGTCGGGTTGACTTCCAGTCTGTGAACATCGACCTCCTCCTTGATTCCCCTCATGTCTTCTACCCTCCATGCAAAGACATCATTACTTTCCTTGAGTAGCTCGATGATTTCTGCTCGCTCCTCAACTGATAGCTGCTTCCCAATCTGAATTTTTTGGTCGGGGTAAGAAAGGTTGGTGATTACTGACTCTAGCTCATCCACAGCTTCTAGCTCTGGTCCATCCCTGAATTGTAGAGTCTCAATGATTATCTCCTTAACCCTTTGTCTCTCCTCGGCCCTCAGATGTGGAGCTTCTTCTGCTATCATATCATCTAACTTGTCTGCAACCTCGCTGGTGGTGGTGGTGGCCCCCGAGTTATTGTCGAGCTGGAGGCATAGGTTGCCTATGATGACTTGGTCGACCATAACTACATCTGAATCGACCTCAGTGGTGTTAGAGTGACGTGTCGACTCAAGCATGACTTCGTCATTTGAGCGATAGGTCGACTCTTCCACGTCGGTGATTGTTGACAGTCTGGTAGTTTTGGTGACTGATTGAGACAACTTTAAATAACCATCTGCAGTCTCGATTTCCAATTCCCTTTTCTTTCTTTCTCTGAGAACATGATCAAGGTAGGCTCGAGCTGTGCCTTGTACACACCCTACTCCAGCGGGTGTAGGGAACTTGACTCGCTGATGCCACCATTCCAAGAGCGACCTGACCTGGGATACCAAGTATAGCGGCATAGTCACTATTTACATCAATTACTATAAATTGTACCTTTGATACGATCCTGAGGGGGTGTTGGCCTAGGTCGACGTCGAGCTCTATCTTGCCTTTTGCATCAACTCGATGATTGGTGAAGCCCTCCAACCTACCATCATATCTCTCCAACTGCTCATCGTTAAGACCCGTTTCTTTAAAAGTTTTGTAGAACAAAATATCTTTGCAGGCCCCCGTGTCGACTAAGAGTCTGCTCGTCGTACATCCGTCTATGAGACCTGGGATGACGAGAACTTGTTCTCTAGCTGCCATGTTAGTAGCCAACTCATGGGGATAGAAGCTGATCGCTTCATCTCTGACTTCTCTTCTGGGAGGTACATGTGGGGCCTTGTTGAGTTGGAAGATCTTGTGCTTGATGGCCGTGTTGCTTGCTTGCTCTGTAATGACCCCCAGGTTCAATCTAGGTTGCCTAGGTCCCCGCCGTCCGCCTCGCCGGGCCGCTCGCCTCCACCAGTTTGAGTCCTTTTCACGTAAGCCTCAAGTCTCCCCTGGTCGACCATTCTTTGTATTATGTGCTTCAAACCCAAACAATCTTCTGTGAGATGACCGGTGTCCTTATGGTAGTCACAATATTTGCTATTGTCCCTCCTAAACTTGTTGCCTGGATTCATTGGGACTGGAGGAGCCAGCTCGACGGCATTCATAATTTCTGTTCGACTCACCGTAAGGGGAGTGAAAGCCTCGGGCACTTTCTCTGTTGCCCTAGTCCTGTTCTTTCCATTTTTATTATTTCCTCCGTTCTTGTTGGAGTCCTTTTTATCATCAGCGACCTCCACCTTGGGGCTTTTACCATTCTTTTTCTCTTTCCTTTCCTCAGCAAGAGCGACATTATACACCTTCTCAAACAACTCCTATCGAGTTGTTACTGTACGAACCGTGAGTTCATAATCCATGTCCGCCGAGGAAATACCGTTTCGGAAGCAATTAATGACTTCCCTATCAGTGAGGTCTTCCTCTATCTTATCAACCATTTCCTTAAACTTAGTGAAGTAGCTCATGGAGCTTTCATTCTTCGCCTGCACCAAGTTATTCAGATCAGTGACAGTCATCTTCCGAGCTCCTGCAGTCGAGAATCGATCTAAGAACTTTGTCCTGAAGCATGTCCAAGTATTGATGCTACCCGCGGCCAGACCGTTGAACCAAGTTAAGGCTGCCCCAGTGAGTGTGCTTAGGAGGGCTTTGCACATATTGTCGTCCTCATTTGCGACAAAACACATGGTGGCCTCCGGATGTGCTATATGACTCCTTGCATTGGTCGACCCGAATACTTCTCCGTAAGTGGCAACCCGAAAGTAGGAGGAGGTCGACTATCTCGATTTCTTTGGATAAAGGTCGAAGAGCAAAGTCAATTCGTTCGACCTTTCCAGTCTCCTTTTCTTCTCCTCCTCCCATTGTTCGAACTTCTTTTTCATCAATAGCCATTCCCTAGCATCGGGTCTTTCATCTCCTAGAGGGGGCGCAAAGATTTCGACTTCGGGCCTTCACTTCTGAGGGGAGTCACCGCCTACTCCTTCCTGTCCCCGTGGAATTGGTCCTCTCGATCTTACCGGAGATCTATGCCGTTACTTCTTTGAGGCGACCTGCGCCTCTCGACACCGAATGGCGACTGCGCCCGTTATCTCCATGTGGCGACTGCGCCTTTCCTCCTACAGCGACCTGCGCCCATTCCTGTCTCTATGAGATCCCGACCTCTCGCGTCCTAGCCGGTGAAACCCGTCTGTTTCTATTGGGCCGCATTGAGTCCTCAAATCAGATTGAGCCTCCTGCTCCCTGTTTCTATTGAGGCTAGCCCTTAAATCGTTACTGGGCACATGAACAATAGTGGGAGCTCGACGAACTATCCTGTCCTCACCATTTTGTCCCACACCTTCATTTGGCCTAGCACTCCTGGTCTGTTGTCCATTAGAGACCTGAGTACGTGCCACTCTTTCAGAGCGCACGTCAGCCTGTTCTGCCTCCTCCATGGCTATCAAGTCGGCCAGAATCTGAGCTCGCTCCAACATCATCTCTGTGAGGACCCCGACCCGGAACCTACACGTGTCCCGAGTTGGAGCGTCCTCAAACTAACCCAAATATCCTAAACTTTTAAAAACTTTGATTTAACTTTCAAACGCTACACCATTTACATACCCATTTCAAAAATAACTCTACTCCTTTCTACGCTGGGGGAAGAGTTGACCAACTCCGAAAGTAATAAATGATTTACAAAAAGATGTTGAATATAAAATAAGATTAAAGTTTATAAATACAAACCCTTTAAAAGAATTATATCAATACACAATTTCTACGCCAACCTATACGTACCCCGACAAACCCAAAATACCACATCCAACTCCTTTCCGCCCTTACTTGGCCGGTCCACCTGTCTCGGGATCTAAAACAGTAAAGGGAGAGGGGTGAGAATAAATCTCAATGAGCTATTATGATATGCAGCAAGATGCCAAACAAAGTGCAACACATAGCATGGTAGCACAAAACACATTATAAAAGCGGTAAACACCTTACGTTACCTCATTTTACCTTTTTCCCGTCTGAACAATAAGTCGTACAACGTGGGAGTAAAACTCCACTCTTTGGTGAATTGCCTCCAGCACATTCACCTCTTATAGGTCTCATGCCCCAGAGATCCATATAAGAAAGGATACCTATATTAGTGTATCCAACAATAATCTCGTCCCTCCTTACAACGATCGCAACAGGCCTGTAAAGCTTTTTGGGTCAATACAGTCGTTAGCACAGCCCCACCCCGTGGCCACAGAGTGGGGAAGGGTCACCGGTATGATGTACCTTCAATCACTTATAGAACAAATCCATAATTGATTGGCATCCATCATACCCACCCGAACATAAACACGCTCAAGCACATGATAGATACTTGAGATAAATCCACAAACCGGGATAGTAATATAACAACATGGTAATGTATACTCATGCCAATCAATGCCATAATGCAACATTTAAGTAATACACTATGCATAGTATCATCAACAAATATGAATGATAACAAATAAATTCACAAATGGAATAACCATACAACTACATAGTAAACATATCCACACATTGGGATAACATAACAACTTGTCAAATATTCCACACTTGGGGAGCCACATAACACTTGCCAAATAATCCACAAAGGGGATAAACAATATAGTCACATGGTAAAATAGAATATCTGGAAATGATCATTACATATTTAGTTTATAAAACCAATTCCATTTGAGAGATCACCTAAAAATACTCAATTTGGACTCTTGAACCATCCAATTTCGAGTCCGTATGAATTAACTATGATTTATTCAATTTCCACTCAACTTCTAACGTACAATACTACCTGCTGTAACCAAATCAGATTTTTGGGACATAAGGATAACTTCTTTAGCTATGAAACCATCACATTCAGAAAGTACTCAGAAAAACACCCAATTTAGACCCAAGAACCATCCAATTCCGATTTAATATGATTAAGTTATGACCATCACAAGATTGCTAAACGAATTCCAGTTCGAATTGAAGTTAGGATTTCTGGGGTCTTGGGCGACCGCCCAAACCTCTTGGGCGACCGCCCAAGAGGGTTTTCAAGGAAATGTGAGTTTACGCCGGCATGGGCGGCCGCTCAGCCCCTCGGGCGACCGCCCAAGCCTCCTGTGCCCCAAACTTAGGTTTTTAACCCCTTTAACCCTAGTTCTTCCTTCCCTCTACCATTGATTATTCAAGAACACCCAAGAACACCTTCATTTCACCAAATCCCAAACAAACATGTAAACTCCAAAACCAAGTAACCCTAGATTATTTATCACTACTATTTCTACCCATTTCAACCCTTTTAACTCATCTTCATTGAACCCTAACTTCAACAATTTCAAATTCTATCCATTCCTTAAAAAAATCTAAATCAACTCCCATGAACCACTATCTTTTTAAGTCATTAATCCATTTTCTAACTCCAAGAAGATTTCCAAAGCATATAATAACAATCACAACACCAAGAACAACAATAGATAGATTATGAGCACATAGATGAAAGGAGGTCATAACAACTCACATTGGGATTTTAGAATGGAAGGAAGATCTTTCTAGCTAGATGGCTTCCTCTAGGTCACCCAACTTCAATGGTGCCCTTAGACTTGATTTTTGGTGAAGAAGTGCTTGACTTCAAAGCTTGGGCAAAGGGGACTTCAATGGAGGTTTTCTCTATTTTCTCTGGGATGAAGAATGGTAGTGAATGAAGGAGAAGGAGGGGAAGGGGAGTAAGAGGAGGTGATGGAGAGGGGGGCCGGTCAAGGGGGAAGTAAGAGGAGGGGAGAGGGGACACTTGGCATGCATAGGAGGGAGTAATACAATTGGCCCCCTTCAAAAATAAACCAAGGCTTTCACCCTAACTCATTTTTAAAAATAAATTCTTATCTTAAATAATTCATCCTACCCAATTACCTCCTTGTACTATTTAGCATATTCCCATTTTTATTATTTCTCCAAGTTTCTTTATTTAATGTCTAATAGTTTCATAAAAGATTCTAAATTTACTTCTCACCCAATTTATCTTAATTTAAGAATTTAAAGACATAATTGAACACATAAGTCAACATAAATATTTGAAGCATATAATATAATATTTAAAATTAGTGCCTAGGGTTGGGGTCGTTACACTCACTCCTTAAAGAAAATTCGTCCCGAATTTGACCGTCACTTACCCTAAGGTTCAAATAGCAAGGGTTAACTTTCACACATTCTAACTTAACAATTTCAATAAGACTTCTCAAAGGCATGATTCTACTATACATTTTCACAACTTAAATACTCTAAGACTTCAATTCCCAATCGGCCTCATCAATGCTATGATTCTTTCCAAGATTCAAATTTCATTAATAATGTGATATAACAACTCAATACGCCAAGAATACCATACCATTATCGCTAACCCGAACTTTCACGACCTCAAAGAAGTATATTAAATGAAAAGTATTACACCTTATGTTACCCAATACATTACGATATTACATTTAAAACTTCAATTACTCTATAAGCTGCTCCAAGTCGACTATAAGCAAAATCACCAACCCTTTCTAAAACTTCAAATGGATCAACAAATTTTGGCGCCAATCTACCTTAGGCCTTGCTTCTCTAATCCCAACCCAACAAATTAGAGATCGATATTTTCTTCCCTAACAACGCCTCATACGGTTTTATCTCAAAGTTAGAATAATAACTGCTATCATACGCATCCAACCACTGGTAATCATACGACCTATCGACTACCAAAGTCCATTGTACATGCCCGTAGCATATCCTCAATAATACGTAATGATTCCTCAATTTTCACAAGGTTAAACTCAATAACATTCCTACATTCCAAAAGGACTTTCCCAAATGAGGTCTATCCAATCCATTTAATACTAGGGGTTTATACAACTAAACGATCCCCTAACATATATGAGAACTTCATCAATAAACCTCTCATCAGGCTATATATATAACGAGGAGAAAATACAATTCAACTTTCTATTATCACCATTCAATATTACAATTATATTCAGGACTAGTGACAATTCAATATTCAAATTGAATGGTTGGCCGCCCACAACGGAGCCGATCCAACTCCAAAACAAAACCGAGTCTATTGTGACCGACACAATAATAACCCCACATTTATCAAATCATTTCTTGGACCAACACTTGAATACAGTTAATCATTATAGGGAAACTAGATTGCCTTTTTACTTGCTTCTGTACGAACTATATCTTTAAAATAACCAATCTTTCGAAAATTTACAACGTCTTTCAAAATTCCGAGGATAGATAAAATGAGATCAAATGAGACTCGAATGGTTTTTTTTATTTAAAACTGTCCCATACCAGCTTTAATTAACTAAACCACTCACACTCTTAAGAAATTTTCAAAAGATTGATAAGCTACCAAAAATAACTCGAGTGATTTAATTATCTACAACCGTCCCATACCAGCTTGTAGATAGTTAAATTACTCACGATTTTAATGTACACAAAAACGGTTCACCGACCTTATTAAATCAATTATCCCCGAAGGGTACAAATGCGCACACCGAAGTTCAACACACACTTTCAATTGTTAAACACAATTAAACAATACCAACATAATATTCTTGTTTGACCTCTATTTATATTATAGCCACCACTTATAATATTTATACTTAGTTAATTTCTCTATAAGAAAACACAATCTTGCCATACTATTACTATTTCCGATAAATAACACTAAACAATCATTAAGCTTATAAACTAGGTAAATCATCCTCAATTCGATAATTCCTCAAGTTGTATATTCAACACTTTTACTTAATTTGAATCATCTATTCCCTACCTTTAATATTGGTATTGTACTTAGCAACAACATATTGTAAAACATCTAGTTCCCAATCAAATACCATAATTTCTAAATCGTAGAATATAATTGGAACTCACATAGATCAATCATTCCCGAATTTCAATTAAACATTACAAGATAATCTAACTTAACTCTCAATAACCATCAACAAACTCAAAATCCGTACAACGTTAATATCTTTCAAGCATCACACAAATCCCTCATATGATTCACGTAACTAAGTCGAACTATAGTATATAACCATCCTAAAGTATCCTGTCTCCCAATAAGATTCATCCTCATTTTCTCAACTAATGATAATCAATTCTCAAAACGAACCCTATACCTATCTCACCAATTTCTGAAGTTGACCCTATAAGTCACCAATAACTACGTCTATTATACTTCTTCACATTTACCCTATTTACCTCTCCATAGCTAGTACACAATCCATAAATCAAAACGGTCATACTAGATATAAATGTCAGTTTCTTAAGTATATCCTTAAAGCAATTTTCCACCGAAATTGTAACACTCCGAAAATTCAACTAATAACCATTGAGTATCCTACTAGTTTCTAAAATCATTCATACAAATCGTCAACAAGTGCTAACGAATACTTATTCTTCACAGCTACCTATTTAAGATTTCTATAACCCTTTGATTAACCACCAAGTATCATCTTTTCTAAATATAGTACCTTATAGCAACTCAAAATCTCAACATCCCGGTATGATATCCGATGAAAACCTAATTTGAAACTCACACCGAAAACACCACTTAGTCAACTAATAGCACACAAGGCAAAGATATATTAATTCCATAAGATCTCGTACTCGCGATATTTATAACTCATATAATCCCACTTAGACTATCACTTTCAATACTAGTCTCATATATCTAGTCTCCCCACGAGACACCAATGTAAGAATACTCACGCAAGTTACACAACCATAAATCACTCTTAATTAGACCATATACCTATCCTCAACTAAGAGTTCACAAATTCATTTACTACCGTACATGAGATAACTCAAGGTTCCTTTAAATCAAAGATAACACACAACCCAAATAATCTTCACATTCCTTAGGCCATACTTTCGACATTTATGCATATATGATAAAATAGCAAATAATGACTCATCCGCCTACCACACACCGGAGGCAAATCAAACATAGATAAGGAGACTCGCTTCTTGCGACGGTCCTCCTCAAACACAACAACTACTCAAATAATTCAGGTTAACATAACGATGATTCACTGATAGGTAACTCGCCCAAATCCACCGGCAATACATGCCCACTTAATCACAATTACCAAGATAATTAAGGATGATTCGAGGTACGACCCCATCTGAGTAGAACCTCCAACACATAAGGCAACTCTTAGGCCAATTATGCAAATAAAAGATGAAATGTAATGCCACGTGAGAACGAATGAACAGGATTTATAGAAGTATGAACCCTAACTCCCGAGACAGTAAAATACCTCAAATGATGGTGGAGGAATCTATCTTTCCATAACTCACCTTTCCTTGATTCCTTTGGTTGGTCATTATCCTTTCTCGTTATATAACAATTTCCTGCATTAACCCTCGACGTCGGTTATCACACACTCTCACTCGCCTAGACTCTACCCGAGAACTCTAACCGAGCTCGATACCAACCGCGAGGACCCCGACCCGAACCTACACGTGTCCCGAGTTGGAGCGTCCTCAAACTAACCCAAATATCCTAAACTTTTAAAAACTTTGATTTAACTTTCAAACGCTACACCATTTACATACCCATTTCAAAAATAACTCTACTCCTTTCTACTGGGGAAGAGTTGACCAACTCCGAAAGTAATAAATAATTTACAAAAAGATGTTGAATATAAAATAAGATTAAAGTTTATAAATACAAACCCTTTAAAAGAATTATATCAATACACAATTTCTACGCCAACCTATACGTACCCCGACAAACCCAAAATACCACATCCAACTCCTTTCCGCCCTTACTTGGCCGGTCCACCTGTCTCGGGATCTAAAACAGTAAAGGGAGAGGGGTGAGAATAAATCTCAATGAGCTATTATGATATGCAGCAAGATGCCAAACAAAGTGCAACACATAGCATGGTAGCACAAAACACATTATAAAAGCGGTAAACACCTTACGTTACCTCATTTTACCTTTTTCCCGTCTGAACAATAAGTCGTACAATGTGGGAGTAAAACTCCACTCTTTGGTGAATTGCCTCCAGCACATTCACCTCTTATAGGTCTCATGCCCCAGAGATCCATATAAGAAAGGATACCTATATTAGTGTATCCAACAATAATCTCGTCCCTCCTTACAACGATCGCAACAGATCTGTAAAGCTTTTTGGGTCAATACAGTCGTTAGCACAACCCCACCCCGTGGCCACAGAGTGGGGAAGGGTCACCGGTATGATGTACCTTCAATCACTTATAGAACAAATCCATAATTGATTGGCATCCATCATACCCACCCGAACATAAACACGCTCAAGCACATGATAGATACTTGAGATAAATCCACAAACCGGGATAGTAATATAACAACATGGTAATGTATACTCATGCCAATCAATGCCATAATGCAACATTTAAGTAATACACTATGCATAGTATCATCAACAAATATGAATGATAACAAATAGATTCACAAATGGAATAACCATACAACTACATAGTAAACATATCCACACATTGGGATAACATAACAACTTGTCAAATATTCCACACTTGGGGAGCCACATAACACTTGCCAAATAATCCACAAAGGGGATAAACAATATAGTCACATGGTAAAATAGAATATCTGGAAATGATCATTACATATTTAGTTTATAAAACCAATTCCATTTGAGAGATCACCTAAAAATACTCAATTTGGACTCTTGAACCATCCAATTTCGAGTCCGTATGAATTAACTATGATTTATTCAATTTCCACTCAACTTCTAACGTACAATACTACCTGCTGTAACCAAATCAGATTTTTGGGACATAAGGATAACTTCTTTAGCTATGAAACCATCACATTCAGAAAGTACTCAGAAAAACACCCAATTTAGACCCAAGAACCATCCAATTCCGATTTAATATGATTAAGTTATGACCATCACAAGATTGCTAAACGAATTCCTGGTTCGTAATTGAAGTTAGGATTTCTGGGGTCTTGGGCGACTGCCCAAACCTCTTGGGCGACCGCCCAAGAGGGTTTTCAAGGAAATGTGAGTTTCGCCAAGATGGGCGGCCGCTCACCCTCGGGCGACCGCCCAAGCCTCCCGCCAGCCCAAACTTAGGTTTTTAACCCCTTTAACCCTAGTTCTTCCTTCCCTCTACCATTGATTATTCAAGAACACCCAAGAACACCTTCATTTCACCAAATCCCAAACAAACATGTAAACTCCAAAACCAAGTAACCCTAGATTATTTATCACTACTATTTCTACCCATTTCAACCCTTTTAACTCATCTTCATTGAACCCTAACTTCAACAATTTCAAATTCTATCCATTCCTTAAAAAATCTAAATCAACTCCCATGAACCACTATCTTTTTAAGTCATTAATCCATTTTCTAACTCCAAGAAGATTTCCAAAGCATATAATAACAATCACAACACCAAGAACAACAATAGATAGATTATGAGCACATAGATGAAAGGAGGTCATAACAACTCACATTGGGATTTTAGAATGGAAGGAAGATCTTTCTAGCTAGATGGCTTCCTCTAGGTCACCCAACTTCAATGGTGCCCTTAGACTTGATTTTTGGTGAAGAAGTGCTTGACTTCAAAGCTTGGGCAAAGGGGACTTCAATGGAGGTTTTCTCTATTTTCTCTAGGATGAAGAATGGTAGTGAATGAAGGAGAAGGAGGGGAAGGGGAGTAAGAGGAGGTGATGGAGAGGGGGGGCCGGTCAAGGGGGAAGTAAGAGGAGGGGAGAGGGGACACTTGGCATGCATAGGAGGGAGTAATACAATTGGCCCCCTTCAAAAATAAACCAAGGCTTTCACCCTAACTCATTTTTAAAAATAAATCCTTATCTTAAATAATTCATCCTACCCAATTACCTCCTTGTACTATTTAGCATATTCCCATTTTTATTATTTCTCCAAGTTTCTTTATTTAATGTCTAATAGTTTCATAAAAGATTCTAAATTTACTTCTCACCCAATTTATCTTAATTTAAAAATTTAAAGACATAATTGAACACATAAGTCAACATAAATATTTGAAGCATATAATATAATATTTAAAATTAGTGCCTAGGGTTGGGGTCGTTACAATCTCCTTCTTGCTCATGGGGTTGGTGGAGGGGCCTGCCCTGTTTCCCACATTCACCTGAGCAGCTGGACGTTTTGGAGGAGGTGGAACTCCTTGCCCATCCATATGCCTTTTCCCTCTCCTTGTGTCAGGCAATCCTCTGCCATCAACGACACTAGTAGAGCGTGTGGCCCTACCATGGGGACGATTCGGTGGGGGAGGAGGCAAGTTAAGGTTCTCAGCGTTTGCATTCATGTTGTTGTTGTTCACTTCTTCATGCCCGAGTGAAGCCTCAGATACGTGTCCCTCTGAAGTCACCATTGTTGCAGGTTGATAGAGTTTTCGAGGTCAAGTTTAAAGCACGATTCCCGGCAATGGAACCAAACTGATGCTGCAGGAATTGTGCTTATCAATCTTCCTCCACATGGCAGGACTGATCACCTGGCTCCTTGACCTGAAATCAGAACCCACGACTAGCCGGATGTGTCTCCGGCGAAGACACTCGGGCGTGAGAGTAAGATCACAGTTGTATAAAGCTCAAAATGTATTGAATATGGAATTCAGATAACAAAATGGCAGTTACCTTTTCACCGTTGGTAGTGACGAAGTATTTATAGTTGATGTAGGTGGTTTAATGATGGGGCTACATGAGCTCCGAAATTATAGCGGCAGTTATGTTCATGGGAACGTGCCTGTAACCGTCCCTGATTTGTAGGGATGCTGTTATGGAAAGATTGACCCACGTGCTTCAACACATGTTAGGTTGACACTTGATAATTAGGTCGAGGTCGCCACTTGTATAATGGCCGACCTGACTGGCGGGTAGAGCATGATTCGTACCCGAATTATGATATGGATCATGAGGTCGGACTAAGTTAGGTCGGGACCTGATAGGTCGGACCATGGGCTTAGTCGACTGATACAAGAGATGGGCTTTGGGCCTTGTTATGATTGAGTCAGCCTCATTGAGAATGTGATGGCCAAGGCTGCTTGTGATTGGGCTTTACTCCTTTGGCCCAACTCGACACTTTTGGTATGTTCATATATATATATATATATATATATATATTTGGTCTTATAAAAAACTAGTTTTTTCTTAAGATAAGGAAAAACGTGTTTTCCAAAGCGCTGTTCAAAATAAACGGTGGCAATTTTGTAATTACTGGCAACCATGTTCAAAATAAACGGTGGCATTTTTTTAATTACTGGCAACCATGATAAATGCCAGTGTTAATATTACAAATGACTAGTGATTTCATACTGGCATTCTATAAACATGAAACTGGCACTTTTTACACGGCACTTTTAAATACATGAACTGACACTCTTCACACTGGCACTCTGTTACACTAACACTGACACTTTGTTACACTAATATTTTTGCTGGCTCTCAAAAATACAAGCACTGACATTCAAAAATACATGGACTGGCATTTGAAAACACATTTACTGGCACTCAAAAATGCATATACTGGCACTCAAAAACACTGATAATTATTTTTGTTGATATTCAAAAAAACATGAACTGGCATTCAAAAAAACATGGCCTGGCATTCAAAATTACAAGAACTGACATTCAAAAAATACATTGACACTCAGTTACACACTTACTGGCACTCTATTATACACTAACTGACACTCCAAAATATATGGACTAGCACTCCAAAACACATACACTAGCATCTAATTACCCAGTCCACCAATGCATCAAATTCTCAAACTGGTACTCAAATACTTATAAACTGGCATTTCAAAACTAGAGAACTGGCATTCAAAAACCAGAGCACTGGCATCCAATTTATTGTTGTGGCCTTCCTCACAATTCCTTCACAATTCCTTCAACCTAACACCAGAAATCAAAACAGAAATCAAAACAACAATCTCTCTCCTAACACCAGAAATCAAAACAGCAATTCCTTCAACCTAACACCAGAAATCCGTTGAATTTGACTAACAATTTCTAAGATGTAAAATCGAAACGGAGAGAGATGCGGAGTGAGCTTTGCTGAGGAGGGACGCCAGTGAAGGAACGGTTAGCTCCAGCGATTGCGATTGAAGGAGAGTTGGAGGTCGCCGGTTGGTTTCTGGGATCGGAGAGGGGATTGGTGTTGCCGGAGAAGGAGAAGACGGTGAGGGCGATTGCAATTGGGGAAATTGGAGAGGTCGCCGGTAATGGATTTGGTGAGGGAGATCGGTGAGGACGAAGAAGAAGACGCAGATTCCCCTTTGCGTATAGAGAGAGAGAGGAGAGAGAGGAGAGAGAGAGAGAGAGGTTATTATCTGTGTGTAAGTGTGTAACTGTGTGTTGTTATTGAGAAAGACGGTAAAACACGTTTTTTGTTAAGTTAAAAAAAACGCGTTTTTTACAAGTTTTTGGCATATATATATATATATATATATATATATATATATTAGAAAATATTGGTAGGATAGTAGATGTTGTAATCATGAAAAATGAGGCAGCATATAGGAAAAATGGGGTAGAAAATAATAGTGAATAGTTATTTTAACTATAACAAATGAATATTCATTTTACAATATTTTTTTTTGAAAAATTATGGATTTATTTTATTTTGGGATACAGGAAATATATTAAATATTTGTCAACTCAAAGAACAAATAGATTACATACTTTTGACAAATCTAGTATAAGTTAATTTCACAATTGAAAGGGAAAATTAGCAATTGGCCCAAATTGAAAGGCCGAAAATGTATTTAACATTTGGCCCAAATCAGGAAGGTATCTATACATATATAATAACAAGATTGTGGAAATTTTTGAGTCTTTGAGGGGCATTTTGGTCTTTTCACATTGGGGCAAAAGAGAAAAAAAACCAACTGAATTAATACGTGGTATGATCTGATTGGACTTCTTTTTTTTTTTTTTTAAATTTGAGGACACATGTCGACATTTTGCAGAAGGGCATTTTGGTCATTTGAAAGGCGCGTGTATAAGACGCGCCGACAGAGGCACGTTAAGCGCATGGAAAATGCTGACTTTGTTTTTTTTTTTTTTTTTTTGGGTGGGACACTTGGCGTGCTCCTATTGGCCGGTTGGATTTTGATTTTTTTTTTCTCACCCATTTCTTTTACCTCAATTATTATATAAGAAATTAATTTTTTTATTATTTTTATTTACACCAAAATTCATAATTTTTTTTACTCTTTAATTAGAGACTTTTTTCATTTGATTTGATTACGTAAAAAATTAATAATTTGACTACTCATGAAAATAAAGAATCGAAAATAAAGTAAAAGTGTTGGGGTATATGGATGATGAGTTGGGATGGTGTTGAATTTTTTAAACAAAATCATTTTATATTTATAAAGTATATAGGGTTATTTAAGTTAATAATATATATATATATATATATATATATATATATATATATATATATATATATATATATATATATATATATATATGGGGAGTGTGATGAGTGTGGATTTTGGTTTCTACTGTATTTAATAAGTGGGATGGGGTAATATGATTATTTTGTTTATTTTAGTTCGTTATATCAAACAATTATATTTAATTTTTTTAAATAAATCTTTGAAGCATAGTAAATAAAGTATTAATAAATTAGTCAATTTTTCTATTCGTCTTAAAAAATTGTTTATTTATAATATAGGAATTAATTTGATTGAAAAAATTAAAAAATAGTGAAGAAAATAAATAATATTTTTAGAGAAAGAAATTATTATTTCAATTTATTTTATTGTTTGATTTTTTTTTAATGTGGGTAGAAAATGGTGTATGTACTCATTTTACTAAAAGCTTGGTCTCAATTTTTTTTATTCTCCATCTTTATATTTAAAATGGGTCATTCTTTCAAATCTATATCTATATCTATATCTATATAAACGGAAGATTGTGGTAAATAAAGGGGGTTTGAGGTGCAATTTCGTCATTTCACGTCGTGGCAAAATGACAACAAATTCGGCTAAAAAGACACGGGGCGATATGTGATTGGCCTATATTTTTTTTTTTTTTTAAATGAGGACACGTGTCGTACGTTTGTTCAAAGGCGATTTGGCCATTTCCTTGGCACGGGAGGGACACGCACCGACAACAATGGCGCGTGAAGGCAGATGGATTTTTCTTCTTTCTTTTTTTGTTTTTTTTTGGTTTGGACACGTGTTTGACCGTAGGATGTAGGTTTTTTTTAACCCCTTTGTTTTACCTAAATTATTTTATAATATATTAATTTTTTAAAGAAAATAGTCTCAATTTAAAGAGATTTTTTTTATCATTAAAACGGGTCATTCTTTCAAATCTATATATATATATATATATATATATATATATATATATATATATATATATATATATATATATATATATATATATATATATATTGTGGTAATTGAAGGTGGTTTGAGGGGCAATTTCGTCATTTCACGCCGTGACAAAATGGCAAAAAAAACCGACTGAATAGATACGTGGTAACCTGTGATTGGGCTTTAATTTATTTTTATTTTTCTTTTGGAAATTTGGACACGTGTTGTCCATTTGGTGAAGGGCTTTAATTTATTAATTCTTATATATATTTTTAATATTAATAATTATTAAAATTATATATATATATATATATATATATATATATATATATATATATATATATATATATATATATATATATATATATATATATTATTTAAAATTATATATTTTATATTTAAAATTATATATATATATATGTATATAAATATAATTACATCTACCTTGAACTTGAAGCCTTTTTATATACCAAGGTCAAAGCCATTTTTGATTTGTTTTCTTTCTATGTGGGAAATCTGTCTTGGCCTTCGCCTTGCCTTGGCCTAGCCGCCTTGGCCTAGCCGCCTTGGCCTTGGCCGGCCTTTACCTTTGCCTAGGCTTTTATCCCACATAGAAAAAAAAAAAGTAAGATGGGTTGCCTTGGTTATATAATGAGAATGAAGCTTAGCCAAACATGCATGGTTCGTCCGTGGCTTTATCCAATGGCCGGCTTGGCCTTCACCGACCGTGGCCTTGGTTTTGACTTCGTATTTTTTTAAAAAGTACGTCAAATAAAATATTATAATCAAATAATTCTAATTTCAATTTTGAATGGAATATAAATAATTTTTTATATGTAAATATGAATTGAATACAAATAAGAATCAAATTTTATATTTGAATATAATCGCTCGGATGTAACACAATATTTATTTTAGTGACCTTCAATCTGATATTTTTACTCATAATATATGTTACAAATAATTTTTTTACAATGTATTCAAACATCTCTATTTCTTTTGTATTCGTTTAGATTTCTATCAGTTATTCGTTATTAACTGTCCGTGCATCGCACGGGGGTTAAACTAGTGAAATATAATTGGCCCAAATCGGAACCGAAAACATCTGTACTTTGGGTATGACCACAATCTCATACTCAAATTCACCAGTAACCTTATAGCAAAAATGACTTAGATTACAACCTAAATGTTCAATCCATTGCCAAAGGACATTTATAATTCAACTACTCCCTCCGCCCCAAAATGATGTTCCTGATTTTTTTGTCGTTAACACGAACGAAGGCGAGTTGAGTAATAATTTTAGATTGATTTAATTACCCAAATGAATATTTTAAAATTGTTATTGATAGTATTTATAATGATGTATAAATATCAAGTTTAGAATTTTCATTAAAATAATTAAATATACTAAATTTATTGCTCGAAATATCTTCGTAACAACAGTAAAAAGTGAAAATATTATTTCGAGATGGCAATGATTTAGCACTAAACTTTGATGACTAAGGTCATCCACAATGGTTTCAACAACCTCATTTTTTTATCACCCTTTAAAACACGACACATCAGCTTCTCTCTCCTCCACCTAATTATTCAACACCCTTTAAAAAATTACAAATTAGTTTTAAATTAAAATTTACATTTACTTGTAAACTCCCTTCATATTTTTAACAATTATTCAAAAGTTTACAAATTTTTCATAATTTAAACTTTCTTAATTTATTTTACTTTGTCATACAACCTCACAACCACACCACCTAGCCTCTACTGCTCATTGCAAAACCACCAGCACCTCCAACCAAGCCTCCCCATCACTATCACACAAACACACTGGCTGATCCAACACCACTACGACACATCCATGAAATTCAAAAATATTCAAAAATTAGAGAAACAAAGAACTCACAAATCAAAATCATTAAACCCGAAAAACAAACTATCATTAAGTCTCAGTTTGTTTGTGAGAAAATGTTTTCTGCCAAATGTTTTCCCAATTTTTCGGATTTTGTTAATCATTGAAAAATAAAGTGAATATAAAAGATTTTTCGATCAATGTAAAATAGACTTGTTTTCTAATGAATTATTTTCTGAATTTCTACTTCTCAATTTTTTTTTCGAAAAATGCTTATTAGCACTATCACCCCCAAGCCCCACCACCACCCCCATTACACTTCCACCCGTCAATTTTCTTTGGCTCATATTTATTTTTTTTATCAACTATCTTGTCGCCCCTCCAACTCCCCCCCCCCAGGTCAATTTTTTTGCTCATATTAATTTTTTATCAACTCTCCTGCTGCCCCTCCAACCCTCACCCCTCCCACCCCCGTAATTTTTTTATTAACTCTCATGCCGCCCCTAATCCCCCCTCTCGGTCAATTTTTTTTGCTCATATTAATTTTTTATCAACTCTCTTGTCGTCCCTCCAAATTCCCACCCCACCCACCCCCAATCCCAGTAAAAAAAATTACTCATATTAAAATGTTTTCTAGAATACATTTTTCGTAGATTTACCAAACAACCGAATGTAATATTCTAGAAAACATTTTCATTTTTCAGAAAATGTTTTTAGAAAAACATTTTTCCCCAAACAAACAGAGCCTAAGATTTTTTAACCATTTTCAGTATTCTGAAAGAAAAAAAAATACATTTATCTTTAAAAAATTTGACTAGAGCTCAGAAAGATGGTCGAGACGATAGTGAATCTATGGAAGATGTGGTTGGAGATGGTGAGGTGGGAAACGAAAAGAGAACGCAAGGGAGACTTAGACGTGGGTGATAGTTGGATTTGAGATGTGGGTTGCAATCCTTGAGGCAAAAAATCGATGTAGAAAATTTGGGATTTGGTGATAATTCGAATTGGGGCAGGAGAGAGATGCAAAAAAAAAGAGATATATGGAGGGGAATAGATTTAGATCTGAAATGTGGGGAGGCGGCGGTGGCCATGGGAGTGGGGTATGGCGTGGGTGTTGATAGAGAGTAGGAATGGGCGACGAACATTGGTGAGTGGGTGGCGATGAACAGTAAAGCGAAGGGAGAGGGAGATGCCGGTACGTGGAGCGGGGTTGGAGGAGGTGATGGTGTGGGAATGAAGGACGTCGTGGGTAGACGGTGGGCGGGTTGGGTTGGGGTGTAAAGAAGTGAATAAAAAGAGGGAATTTTTTTTGTTGATTTTCTGAAAATGGATTTAGGGGTGGGCAATTAAAGCAGAGAGGTTATATGTAAATTGAAATTTTAGTATTTAGACCCTTTATATTTATGAGACATATTTTGGGGGTGTCTAATTTAATATTTTGCATTTATACCCTCTTTAACTTCCATATGAGTATTCTTTTCCCGCGTCTGGTGTCATCTCATCATTTTTATGACGTCCTCATGCCATGTTACAGAATTAAAGACGATTTGGACGTAAATGAGACGTAAGGACGATATGATAAACTAAGTAATTAGTTTAGGGACGTAATTATATAAAAAATACTTCAGTGACGAATAGGTAAAAAGGTTAATAAGTTACGAACTTGATACTTAACTCGTTGTAGAAGTACTAAAGGTCAATGGCCATTATGAAAAAATAATATTTTAGGGACTATAACGAAAAGAAATTTAAATGTCAATGATGAAGTTGGCGTTTTTGCCATTTTTTTTTGATATCCCAGGTTTCTAGCTTCGTCGGACTAAGTCCTGGACCACCAGCCACCGGCCCCTCAGTGCTGGTAGAGGTAAATCGCGGGATATGCCCAAGTTGATCAGGGTGGCAGCTGTAAGAACCTCAATCTGGATCGTTCCCCATCCGACGCACGGGAAACACCGCAGACTCTCATAAATGTGATCTCGAACACCCTTAGCCTTCAAAAACCAAAAAAAAAAAACACCAACCAAACCAGGGGGGCTTTCTGGGATAAAAAAGTACAAAAGGACTTCTTAGGAATTTTGGAAAGTATGGAATTTGTGGCTTGTGTCGTGTGACACACTTTGCCCCCAGACATAATTATTACAAAATCCTCTTAAAGTCGACGATATTTTCTTAAATCCAGAAAAACCAAAAAAATGGTAATGGCAGACTATGTAGCGCGATACACTTCGCCATTTTCAGACCCCTATAAATAGAGGGCTCCCCCTCTCATTTTTGACACACCTCCTCTTTTCTCCCTCTCTTCCATCCTTCAGGCAGCCCCTTTAAGACCCTTCGGGGCAATTCCGGTCCCTTTCGGTTCCCTCCGGGGCATTCCGAGGTCCCTCGTGGTACTCTGAAGCCCTGCTGAGCACTGCAGAGCGCTCCCGAGCTGCCTCGAGGCACTCCCAAGGCATCCCGAAGCCTTGCCGATCCATCCCGAAGCCCTGCCATTCCATCCCGAGGCATTCCGGTCCATCCCGAGGAGTCCCGGCCCTTTTTTAGCACAACCGACGATCCCGACGCACGCCTGAACTCTGCCCGAGCCCAACCGACGATCCCGATGCACGACGAACCTCTACCTGAGTCCAGTCAATGATCCCTGCGATCCTAACGCACGATGAAACTCTACTCGAGTACATACCTGACAATCCCAAGACACGCCGAAGCTCTGTCCGCAGACACCGGTACACATTCTTGAAGCAATCCTGGTCCGTCCCGAAACACTATTCAACACTCAAACAATATTCCCCAGTGAAAGACAGACACGAACCAACATTGGTAAGGCTTCCTTCCCACACTATTTCAATACATTTCAATACATAGCGTGCAATGTAGACATTATATACAACATGCATTTTTAAAAGCACATACACACACACACACAACTTTTAAAGAAAGAAGGGGTACCGAAAGACTCGTTTTTATGAGGCAACTCGGGTACGCATCTATTATGCCCTTCCCGAGGAGTAATCTGACCTCTGAACTCAAAAATCTCATCACACAACAACAGTTTTTAAACTAAGCCTTTTCTCAATGTTTTGGGCAAAATCAAAACGGCGTGGCGACTCTACGAACGAAAACGCAGCGAGACACCTTCCGACCAAACGTGCGAGATGTCGGGGCCCGCGCGCGAGCCGGATCCGGGTAATTTCAGTTGGCGACTCCGCTGGGGACATTTTGTTTTAAAAACTTTTAAACAAAAAATAAAAGATTTTTAAAAACGATGATGAGGGTCAAACTTGCATTTTACCCCTTTCTTTAACTGTTGTGTGTGTGAGCATGTGCTTTACTTTTTATTTACAAAAAAAAAAATACAAAAAAATGCATCATAATACATCTGTGTACATACATATAAAAATTCTTCAAAAAATTTATGTTTCACTCAGAAAAAGAATTTTAGTGATCGCATACTACTCGCACTGCTGCCTCGGTACACCGCACGCTACGCGCACTTGCTGCCTCTGTACACTGCACACTACAACCCACAACCCGGAATGGTCTCAGTTGCAGTTCGATTGGTCTTCCTGATGCCTTTCAGATGCGTACGGGATCATTCCAAACATCCCATCCTAGCCAGTGTCAACCTTGCACGCTTGCATCACACTATGTCCAGACTCAGTTGGTTTTTACCCAGTCCGTGTCATACAGCCTGGATACATATCCCATGCCGGCCATTTTCTGGGTCGAAGCTCGAAACTCAAGATCCCTTGCGCAAGCAAGACAATGAAAGGTCATGCTAAAATCTTGACCCGATCTTGATTTCCAAAGCTACACCCGGACAATGCTCCGTCCCGAATATACATCCATGCCCACATGACACCATGTCATCAAGCCTTTAATACGTCAGCCATGACAATATGACCTAGCCAACGTTTAACGAGAGGTCATGCCGAACTCTCGACTCGATCTTGACTTAGGTGCCGGATCGGCTCACTATTCACATGGCAGACGCATTAAAACGAACATGACAGGCTAGGTCCTTAGGTTCGATTTTTCTTTTAGGCTGGTGGAAATCACTTGCCCTATAGGACCCTCGCCCGGGGCTGTCCACCCCGGGATGTCGAAATACAGGTGCAAAACGAGGGGCTTATAGCCGCACAGATGGTCTTCACTGACCCAGGATCTAGCATAGTTGCGAAAAATAAGAGCAATCTTTTCCAACCAACTTAGGATTCTGAGAAAACACGTTTTAAGTAAATTAAAACAACAAAAAAAAGCTTAAAAAAATGGAAACTGCATGTCACATGAGCTTTCCCCCCTTTTCCAAAAAAGGCCTTTCTATGTCTAAACCTTACCCGTCACCCCCTCCAGCGAACCGAGAGTGGTTGAGAGTACCCGGGAGCCATCTTTTCAGTATCGAAGTTACAAGGTCCGACAGCCCTTCCGGTTCAGCGGTCCAAACAGTCCGCTACACCCCCATGGCGGGATCAACAGATAACAGTAAGGAAAACGGAACCCCGCCCCTGAGAAACTTCCAAACAATGGAAAAAAATTGGCAAGCTTTTAAGGCTCTCGGGAAACGCCAAGAAGAGCAGCAGGCTTGGATCGAATATGCCATACGCCGTCGCAGAACCGTTGCGGTTCCCCAACCCGATGGAACCTTTGTCCTCATAGAAGACGAAGAAATACCTGTTCCCCCGGTTTCACAAATCTATCAGCATGTCCCTCCTTCACAAAGCCACGAAAACCTAGCAATGCAAGGCAATTCCCGCTCAAAGCTTCACTCGGGCCTCAGTCAAGCAGCTCCAATTTTCCAACCTCATCCCAATCACTTTTTCGGCCCCGCTCCGCAAACTTAATATCACCAGCACACCTATGGGCCCTCTTCCTCAGATCCTAACACCTCTCAATATCCCATGGAATTCAATCTTGTGCCTCTGTATGAGCCCCGCAGCCACAACTTGAAATCCCAATGATTACCAGGGACAGACATCCCAAGCGAATATCCCGACATTTCAAACCATCCACCCGCTGGACTGCCACTTGGGGCTAATGAAACTGAAATTATCACGGCCAGAATCACAAGTGATATCCAAGGTGATAACAGCACCAACGATAGCACTTGGGATAGCACACACACACTTCAAAAATAAAACAATTTTGTAAAAGAGTTTGCAGTGGAATAAAAACACCAAAATTTTTTTTCTCAAGTTATATAAATATAACTTGAGAGTGCCTCTTAGGCAAAACTTTATAATCACTATAAATGAATTTACAAAGCCGAAAATGTTCCCTATAGCTATAACAATTTTGAGCTCTATGAAACAAGAGATAAAGAACGGAATCCTATCCTAGCCTTCACACAACTTGATACAAATGTAATCAAGTGCGAAATTACAAGGGAGGAAGAATTAAAAGAACCAAACAAAGAACTCTATCTCTAAGCTTTCGAAGGTGTGAATGTGTTGGTGTAAATTGGCATGTCTTCAAATGAAACCTTCCAAGCTTATTTATAGTCTTCAAATACTTGAAGGCTACTCAATTAACAGCCTTGGGGCTGTATGTACACGTTGAGGGAGTGTAGGGAGAGTGGTTGAAGTTGTTCCTTAATTTTAGCTCCCACTTCCTCAATTCTAGCAACCAAGTTGATTTATCTCTAAGTCAAGCTTCCACGCCTTGTACTCCCAAGCTTTATCAACCTTGTACTCTTATATAACTCAGCAACAACTCCTTGACCAAGTCTCCACATGTTTTAATTGTTGTTGCCAAAGTTACGGTTTTATGCATAAAATGCATAAATCATTTCCTTCCAAAATTTACACGTGTCTAGCTCTTTCTTTGATGCTATTGCACTCTGAAATATAAACATAAATCATAGACTATACAGATTATATTAGCACATTAGTCCATTAAATAATAAATAAGAAATATGCAACTATATAAATTCCAGTTCAGGAAATCATCTGCGATATCACCTGGAATTTGGGAAATCATCTACGATATCACCTGCAGTTTACACTAACAATCTCCCCCTTAGTTGGATATTTCTTTCCAAACCTAATGTGCTGCTGTCCTGCAAGGTTAGTCTATGAACAAATATACAGAGCATAGAAACACAGTATAATATCTCCAAGAAAATTAACTCCCCCTTAATCAAGAAGCTAATCCTAAACAATGATTTATCATAATAAACTAATTTATTTCAAACTTTAAAAAGTTTTCGAAATAAACTAAGTTAACATAAAAAAACCATAAACCATTGCAGCAAAATATCATTCAAAACTAGCAAAGCATCTTAGCAGTTAAAGTTTTAAACACACAAACTAAAGTGTTTAGCAACCAATATAAACAAAATAAAAGAAAATTGTTTAGGGAACCACATCACATCACCAAAATAAAAGAAATTGTTTAGGACCACCACAAAAACAGCCACCCACAAGATAGTGGCAACATCAACCTTCAGGTTTCAGCTTTCTTCTTCTTCAAACTCCTCTTCTTCTTCATCTTCCTCCTGATCTCCTTCCCTATCACTTTCACCATCACTTGGGCCAGCACTGGTGGTAGCACCTGCAGTAGCACCAGCTCCAGTAGTTGCAGCAGCAGCAGATCCTCCCCCTGTTTGAGAAGAAATTTCATCAATGAAAGCATCAGTAACCTGCTTTAGCTTAGCCCATTCCTCAGCAAGTTCTCCCATTGCACTTGACTGTTTGTGCAAGAAGTTAATCACTGTTGCCTTTGGGATTGATGGACCAGAGTTGCCCAGTAGATTTATCATGTTGGTCAGAATACTTGCAGCATCAGTTCCTGCAAAAGTATTAGGGGCAGCACCTGGGGAAGCACTTGGGATATCACGTGAGATAGCACTAGAAAGAACAGGGACTGTTTCATCAGATTTATTCCAAGGAAGATCTTTTGTATACCTTTTACCCTTTTTCAGTTGTTGATCAATGGTATAATACTCGGGTTCAATGGTGAAAACATCAGAGGCTTCAATGGGCAAGGATTGAAATACTAAAACTTTGAAGATTAGAGAAGGATAGGGGAAAAAGCTAATGTTCATTTCTTTCTTTCTACCCCATGAAGCTAAGTGTTTGAACACTAATCTTCCAAAGTTAATCCTTAAGTTCTTACCCAATCTGTACAACACATTCGCATGCTCCAATGTCACAATAGGTTCATTAGTTGTAGGAAGCCAATTGAAGATGCACAATTTGTGAAGCACAGAATATAGAGAAGTAAGCCTAGACGCATGAAGTTTCTCCTTCAAAGGCCAGGACTACAGTTTGTTGTGAGTGAGCAATTTTACCATTTCATCCCTACTAACCCTACTGCTCTCATCATCTAAATTTGGGAGGCCTAAAACCTTTTTAATTAGGGCTGGGGTAAATGAGTAAACTTTTCCCCTAACAAATACCTTCCCAAAATTTTCAGACCCTTTATCATCCAAATGAGCATGCAGATTAGCAAAGAAATTTCTCACCACACTTTCAACAAACACAGAAGCATGATTATTACCCTTAAGAAAATTCCTGTCCTTCAAAAATTGAACCATTCCTTCCTTTTCTAACTGACCCTCATCAATGTGCTTTTCTTTTAACAATCTCTTACTCGAATTATTCAACCAAAATTCCATATTTTCTTTCTTATAAAATTCCAGAGTAAGAAAAGGTTTTGGAAAAGCCTTATCCTCTTCATTTCGAATAATCTCATCACCAGAATTACCACTAGAGGAATGAGTAGGAACAGAAGAGGGGGCAGGTGTTACCTCAGATGACATCTTCTTCTTGGTAGCACCTTTGGTAGCACTCACAGAAGCTTTGCCCTTGGCCTTCTTTTTCTGAAAATCAGAAAGAGTTTTCTCTTCATCACCATCCACCCAAGCATCAAAAGAATCCACAGAAGGCTCCTTCTCCTTGTTGGCATCAAAATTCTCGTCACTCACATGGGGTGAGGACACATCTAAGGAGCTTTCTGAGACTTCAACCAGATCAGAGGTGGTATTTGAAGTTGCCTTGGACCTGATTGACCTAATGCGGTTGGAAGACCTCCTCTTTGCAACTTGAGGAGATAGCTTGGATGTTGGAGCTTTCCTCTTCCTCTTCTCTTTTGATTCGACCGGAATGAGAGTTACCTTGGGAATTTCATGTTCAAAAGAGGTAATGGGGGCATAGGATGAAACAATAGCCATTGTAGGAGGAGAAGAACTTGGTGTAATCATGGGAGAGGTTTCCATGGCTACACGAGAAGCAACGGAGGGGGCAATGCTTGATGAAATGTCCATTTGGTCTGTGTGAGATGGTTCGGTATTGGCTTTGGATGGAGAATCCATGGAGATTTTTGGGAATTTTTGAGTATGGAATTTGACCTAGGTTGAGAGAGAGACGAAGACGCAGAATGGGGTTTAAAGAGAGAGGAAGTAACGGTTAGAGAGAGAGAGAGAGAGATAAGTGGAGAGTTAGAGAAAAATTAGGGAATTAAAGAGAGAGAAATGGATAGGAAACAACTAATTAAATTGATTTGACAACTTAAACTAACTCCATCCCATCTAATTCCTAAAAAAAACTCACCTTTATCCCTATCCATTCATTAACATTAAACCCTAACCACACAATATTTATAAAACCCCAACTCTTTTTAAATAAAAACAACACGGCTTAACCAAAAAAAAAATAATTTTTTTTTAAGTAAAAACGTAAAACAAAAAAAAATGAGTAAATCAAATATGTTGTAACTAAGCCTGACCATTATATGCACAAATCAAACTAAATATGGGTTAGTTACTCAACAAAGTTTACCAAAAATAAAGGAAACTTGTTGAAGACGTTTTCAAAATCGTAAACTCTTTAATTAAAAAGACTTTCAGATTTTGAAAAATTAATCAACAATATTTCGAAAATAAGAAATAAAAAAACTAATATAGCACACACTAATGTGTTAAGGCAATGATGGTAACACGTAGGATAACACATGTGATATAAATTCCCTTGATAAATATTTTCAGTTTCAAACACTTGAGGCATAACAAGCTTAGCCTTTTTTAGACACTTAAGGCATAACAAGCTGAGCATTTTTCATGCACTTTAGGCATTACAAGCCTATATTCTTTTTAAGTACATTGCTTGTTATAAAAGATCAATACACTTCTTTAAACAAGAAAGCATCGTAGTAACGAGCTCCGTGCTTCGAGTTATATTTCAAGTGTAAAGATAAAGTGAGTTTATGCCTTTCAAGTAGGGTACACTGTAGTAGTGAACTCCATGTCTCTAATACTTAGCATAAACCACCTCATACATTCTCATTGGCAAGAGTACATTGTTGCAGTGAACACCGTGCCTCGAGCTCGAGAGAATAGTATGGATAAAATGCCTTTGCCTTTTATTTATCAAAAAGAAAAGATTAGTGACTTTGTCACTTTAAGCATATGAAGAGGAATGATATCAAACATGCTAACCTAAGTAATAACCTACCATAACAAAAAGGTCAGTATGTGCCACGGTTAGAACTAAGCTAACCAGATCAAAAGAGAATGAATTTTTTTTTTAATAAACAGAAAAAATTACACTAATATACAAGTGTTACCCTGAGTGATAACATCACCTGGGGTAGCACAGACGAACAGACTCAAAGATTACAAAGACCAAGAGATCTTTTCAAACTAGAAAATTTCTCGTGGTCTAAGGCCTTGGTAAAGATATCAGCCAGTTGATACTTAGTATCAATATGATCAATGTTAATTAGGCCTTTATCTACCATATCTCTAAGAAAATGATGACGTATATCTATGTGCTTAGTACGGGAATGTTGAACAGGGGTTTTTGAAATGTTGATAGCACTCAGGTTATCACAGTACATAGTCAAAGAATTACTCTCTAGACCATAGTCATCTAGCATATATTTTAGCCAAATAAGTTGTGAGCAACAACTACCAGCTGCAACATACTCAGATTCAGCTGTGGAAAGAGAGACACAATTTTGTTTACGACTATACCATGAAACTAAATTGTTACCCAAGTAAAAGCACCCTCGACTAGTACTCTTCCTATCATCCATATCCCCCGCCCAATTCGAGTTGCTAAAGCCTACCAAATTGGTATTAGTATCTTTACTAAATCAAATCCCTAATTCACTTGTTCCTGAAACATATTTAATTATCTTTTTGACAGAATTAAGGTGTGAGACTTTAGGATTGGCTTGATAACGTGCACAAACACACACGCTGAACATGATATCAGGACGACTAGAAGTGAGATAGAGAAGGCTACCTATCATAGAACGATATAGAGTAGGATCAACATCCTCACCTACTTGGTCTCTACCAAGTTTAAGAGAAGAACACATAGGGATTTTTAAACTTTTTGCTCCTTCCAACCCAAACTGTTTTACTAGGCTCTTTGCATACTTGCTTTGAGAAATGAATATTCCTTCATTTGATTGTTTCACCTGCAAGCCTAGAAAGAATGTTAACTCACCAATCATGCTCATTTCAAATGTTGATGTCATAGCCTCTACAAAATCTTTTAAACACATTTGAGAAGTAGAGCCATAGACTATGTCATCAACATAGATTTGAACAATGACTGTTTCTTTGCCATGCCTTAGGATAAATAAGGTCCTATCTGCTTCACCTCTTGTAAAACCATATTCAAGTAAGAAAGAGGTTAAGCGACCATACCATGCACGTGGAGCTTGTTTCAAGCCATATAAGGCTTTATCAAGTCTATACACATGGTTTGGTAGATGAGGATCTTCAAATCCTTTTGGTTGTTCAACAAAAACTTCTTCTTTTAAATAACCATTTAAAAAGGCAGCTTTAACATCCATTTGAAACAAGGTAATTTTTAGAAAACAAGCTATAGCAAAGAGGAGTCTTATGAATTCTATTCTAGCAACATGAGCAAAGGTCTCATCAAAGTCAACACCTTCAATTTGGGTGTAACCTTGAGCTACGAGACGAGCTTTGTTCCTAACAATATTTCCTTGCTCATCTGATTTATTCTTGAAAATCCATTTTGTACCAATTACATTTGTATTAATGGGACGTGGTACTAAACACCAAACTTTATTATGAGCAAATTGTTCAAGTTCCTCTTGCATGGCATGTATCCAAAAATTATCTTTTAAAGCTTCAAAAATATTTTTGGGTTCTAAAGAAGAAACAAAACAGGAATATTTTACCTTGAGGTATGTGGTGGACATGCACACATACCTTGCCATTTCATGGTTACTAAAATGCCCTTTGTTCCTTGTTCGTACCCCTTCACTTGCTTCTCCAATGATTTGAGATGAAGGATGATCTCTTCTGATCCTAACTGGTGGATCCCTTCTCAAATCTTCATGCACATGGGCATCATCATCTGACTGTTCATCTTTTTCAGTTGCTGGACTGGTCTTGGGTGATAACGGAGATGCTATCCCTTCAGTGGCAACACTTGGGCCAGCACCTGGGGTATCACTTACTTGATTTTGATCCTCCAGTTCTTCCAGCAATATCAATGGAGATTCCTGTACTTCATCACCTGTAACACTTGCTAAATTATCAAAAATAACGTTAATTGATTCCTGAATGGTTTTTAACCTAAGGTTATAAACCCTATATCCTCGATTGTCCTGAGCATACCCAAGAAATATAGCCTTATCACTTTTAGAGTCAAATTTAGCTAAGTAATCCCGATCATTTAGAACATAACACACACACCCAAATGTATGAAAATAATGAACCTTTGGTATCCTACCATTTAAAATTTCATAAGGTGTCATTCTAGTACCAGGTCTTAGAAAAACTCTATTGGCCGTGTGACAAGTTGTGTTTAAGGCCTCAGCCCAAAATCTTTTTGAAATTTTTTTTGAAAACAACATCACACGTGCCATCTCAAGTAAGGTCCTATTTTTCCTTTCAGCCACCCCATTTTGTTGAGGTGTTTTAGGAGCAGAAAACTCATGTTTAATTCCTTTTAATTCACAAAAAGTAAAGAACAATGAATTATCAAACTCCGTTCCATGATCAGACCTTATTCGCATGATAAGAGCAGAAAACATGTTTTTGATTTTAGCATGTAAGATCTTAAACTTTTCAAAAGTTTCTGATTTTTCTTTCAAAAAATATACCTAAGTAAATCTAGAAAAATCATCAACTATTACAAAAGTATATTTCTTACCACCTAAACTGTCTACCTCAACTGGACCCATTAAATCCATATGCATTAATTGAAAACAGTGAGTTGTCCCAGAATACTCCTCATTATGTTGGGTAGCACTATGGGTAGCACGTGTTTGTTTACCCTTGAGACAATCTTCACATATGATTTTCGTACTTATGTCCAGACTAGGTATACCTCTTATAGCTTCAGCATTAATGAGTTTCACAATGTTTCGAAAATGGACATGACCCAACTTTTGATGCCATAAGGTAGCATCATCAACCCTCACAGAATGACACACTTGTTTATCCTCAACAAGATAACAGTTATTACTTGACCTAGTACCACTCATAACACAATTATTGGTACAATAAAAAACTTCACAAGTGTTTTTATTGAATTTCACTTCAAGGTTGTCATCACAAAGTTGGCTAATACTAATTAGATTAGTTACAAGTCCATCGACATGCAAAACATTTTTCAAAGCAGGAAATCCAGGTACATTTAATATGCCTTTTCTTACTATATTACTCTTGCCACCACCACCATATGTTACACTACCACCTTGAATAGGTTCATATTCCTTTAAAAACATTTTTGTTCCAGTCATATGACGAGAACAACCACTATCAAAATACCATGAACCTTCAACATTAGTTTTTAAGGCAGTGCACACAACATCACATATTAGGTTAGACTTAGGTTTCCACACTTTCCTACTTTGATAATTTTTCTTCTGACTGCCAGTGATGTCTGACGTGCTAGGTAGCACTTCAGGTATCACACAGGAACTGAATTTTTTCTTTAAAAGTGTTTTACAATCATTTTTCAAATGTCCAGTAGAGTAACAGTAGTTACATATTTTTACCTTGTCAGAAGACTTATCAAAAGATATTAGTTTAATGTTGTCTCTTTCTTTAACAAAAACTACCTTATCTTCCTTATTAGCCAAAGTAGATGTAATAGCATTTAAAGACTCTTGAAAACCAATACCTGCCTTGATTGGTTTGCTCAACCCAAGAATTGCATCCAACTTGGAAGAACTCGTGTTGAGTTTCTTAAATGTGGCCTCGGCTAGAATAAGCTCGGCCTTGACTTTGTCCAGCTCCACATCCTTCTTTGTGAGTTGCACTTCCAATCTAGTCAAGCCATCAGTCAGGTCTTGAACCTCTTTGGACAGAGAAATCACCTTCTTGTTCTCTTTCTTCCATTCGTCCACCAATTCTTTGCAATGGTTCTTAAGACCACAAATGAGTTCATCCTTGCTGAACTCCTTACTTTGTTCACCCTCTTGTGAACTACCTGCATCCATGTTAACAGAACCCACAAAACAAACAGCATTTATCAAATTAAAATATGTATACCTGTTGGATGATATCTCAGGTGCTATCCCACTTTGGATATCACATGGGGTATCACTGACAGAATTCGAGTCACAATTTGTGATCACCATTGCTGTTTGATATGAATCTTCAGATTGATTGGTCTCCTCATCCTCATTGTCACTGAGTGAAACTCATAGGTTCTTTCCCATCTTCCTTAGAGTGTTAGCACACTCGTTTGAGTAATGACCCCATCCAGAGCAAGCATGACATTGGATTGATTCAAGGTATTTTGGATCAGATCTCGATTGATCTGATGATGCTCTCCTTATGGGACCACCTTTCTGAGTAGATGGAAATGTCCTCTTTGGCATTGAATTGTACACCTTGATTTGTTGCTCTTTAGCCTTCACCTGCATATTTTCTTTGTTAAATTTTCTCACCATTGAGTTATATTTCCTAGCAAGTAAGGCAACACTGGCATCTTCTCCTAATTTCTCAAAAATTTCGTCATCCTCATTAGTTGAACCACTAGAGGATTGAACTTTTAAAGCAACACTCTTGCCTTTAGAAGCTTCACTTTGCTCAGCAAGGTTTGACTCAAAATTTTTTAAAATGCTCATTAAGGAATTGATGTCCATAGTAGAAAGATTGTGAGCCTTTTCTATAGATGAAACCTTTATATTAAAACGCTCAGGGAGAGTTCTAATAGCCTTTGAAACCAATTGTTTGTTTGTAAAAGGTTCACCCAAAAGTTGACACTCATTAGCAATGTCAAACAATTTTTCAAAATAAGAGGAAATGGTATCATTTTCACCCATTCTCAATCTTTCAAATTTTCCAGTAAGACCTCTAAGTTTGTTTTCACGCACACTAGAATCACCTTCACAAAACCTTTGTAAAATATCTCAAGCTTCTTGAGCTGTGAAACTATTTTGAACAAGTTTAAAAATATGCATGTCAACCCACTCAAAGATAGCATTAAGAGATTTCTCATTATAGTTAGCTAGGGTGATCTCTTCATTAGTCCACTCGCCTTCAGGTTTAACCAGAATATCACCATTCTCATCAGGAGGTAACAGTGGAAGAGAGTACCCATTAACTATAGATCGACACGCTCGAAGATCAATTGATTTGATATGCGAGCGAAGACGAATTTTACAATATGCATAATTCGAACCATCTAAAACAGGAAGACGTTTTTGGTTTGGATTTGCAGGATCAAAAGCCATGACACCTAGACCAAGCACTTAGTATCGTCAAGTGACCTGCTCTGATACCAATTGAAATTGTCACAGCCAGAATCACAAGTGATATTCAAGGTGATAACAGCACCAACGATAGCACTTGGGATAGCACACACACACTTCGAAAATAAAACAATTTTGTAAAAGAGTTTGCAGCGGAATAAAAACACCAAAATTGTTTTTCTCAAGTTATATAAATATAACTTGAGAGTGCCTCTTAGGCAAGACTTTATAATCACTATAAATGAATTTACAAAGCCGAAAATGTTCCCTATAGCTATAACAATTTTGAGCTCAATGGAACAAGAGATAAAGAATGGAATCCTATCCTAGCCTTCACACAACTTGATACCAATGTAATCAAGTGCAAAATTACAAGGGAGGAAGAATTAAAAGAAACAAACGAAGAACTCTATCTCTAAGCTTTCGAAGGTGTGAATGTGTTGGTGTAAATTGGCATGTCTTCAAATGAAACCGTCCAAGCTTATTTATAGTCTTCAAATACTTGAAGGCTACTCAATTAACAGCCTTGGGGCTGTATGTACACGTTGAGGGAGTGTAGGGAGAGTGGTTGAATTTGTTCCTTAATTTTAGCTCCCACTTCCTCAATTGTAGCAACCAAGTTGATTTATCTCCAAGTCAAGCTTCCACGCCTTGTACTCCCAAGCTTTATCAACCTTGTACTCTTCTATAACTCAGCAACAACTCCTTGACCAAGTCTCCACATGTTTTAATTGTTGTTGCCAAAGTTACGGTTTTATGCATAAAATGCATAAATCATTTCCTTCCAAAATCCACACGTGTCTAGCTATTTCTTTGATGCTATTGCACTCTGAAATATAAACATAAATCATAGACTATACAGATTATATTAGCACATTAGTCCATTAAATAATAAACAAGAAATATGCAACTATATAAATTCCAGTTCAGGAAATCATCTGCGATATCACCTGGAATTTGGGAAATCATTTACGATATCGCCTGCAGTTTACACTAACAGAAACATTTCCCCAACTCCCAAACACAACCCTTAGCGGTCCGGGCAATCACGCCCCCAATTTCAATAATCCAGGATACGGGTTAGTATACTCCCAACTGCCTCCCCTAGACTCCCGAATGGCGATCCCATCAGCTAATTCACCTCCATTTTCGGTCTCCATCTCAGAAAACGGCAGCCTGCCTCTGCCTACTGACCCCCATGTGGCTTGGTTGGTAGAACATGCGAAGGAGATACAAGGGAAGAGTTTCCTTAAGCATAAGGAAAAAGGGTACCAAACACCTCCAAACAAGAAGAAAGAGGTTACCAGAGCAGTTCGCTACATCCAAAACGGAGCCTAAGTAAGCCGCAACCAAGCACCCCCGAGGAACAACAATCCGCCTCGCATACCACAGTTCCAGCATTTCGATTAACCTCGGGATGCCCTTGAGCCAAGTTCTCGAGACACTAGTAAAGAGGAACATTCTCAAACCCCTTGAGAATTTCCAACCAAAGACTCGCAAGCCTAACATGGACATGAGCAAACACTGTATCTTCCACAACTAACCCGGTCACACAACCGACGATTGCTTCGTGCTAAAACAAGTGGTCCAAGGGCTAATCGAAGAGGGAAAGTTGGAACGCCCCCGCGGTCCAAACACAGTCGGAAACCCTTTCCCTGGAAATGACGGGGTAAGCATGGTGGATAAGTCCTCGGCAAATTCCCGTGATGATTGGGGACGTGAAGACAGAACCTGGGGCTTCCGCAATGAAGAATTCGGAAAAAAGAATCCAAGAATGGTTATTCCCCAACATTCCTTTCTGGAATCGGGGCACACCAAGGGATGGATCGAGCCCTTCCGGAGATAAGGCAGTTCGAGACAGGCCGAGCAAGTGGCAGCATCAAAAACGGCGTAACTTTCACAAACGCGGACCCACAGCCAGCAAGAAGAGATAGGTCGAGAAGCTTGGATTAACCCCTCGTCTCCTACAGTCTAGCCTAGAAAAAAAATCCAGAGTCTGTCATGTTTAAAGTTTAAGTCTCTCGATTCGTCTGACGTCCTTACGCCTAAAGATTATGCGTCTGTAGCAAACACTGCGCTTCCTTATGCTTTGAATAAAAGTTCGACCTTTCTGAGTATCCCCTCATTGCGACTTTAACAAATGATAAGTTAACTAATAAAAAATAGTTAATAATGATTCACTTGATAAAAACGCAGATACATTAATGAACAATTCATTAAACAAATCTTTAAGCATGTTGTCAAACGAGAGAAAAATTGGGCCCAAGCTGCCGAGAAGGTTCTAACCAAAATGAATTTGGGAACTGCTGAAGAGCCTACAGAGACGCAAATCGAAGAATTCTCCGTCGATACTTCACCTAAAGAATATCGAATCTTCTTCTCCCCCCTCAACACAAAAAAAATCATACAGTCAAACCTCGTAGGTTCTAGTACTTTTCTCATTCAATCAAGTCATCCTCGGACATTGTAATTAAGTCTTCAATTTTCCATACGCAAGTTTTCTTTCTTTTCTTGCTAGACTTGAGACATTATTTTGCACCCCACATTACATTTAATGAAATGGTTTTGTTCTATGTGATCACTTGCATTGCTCAACAAGTAATTCCACAAATGATTAATGCTTTGATTAATTGGTGTGAGAAATTCAATCGATAGCTCTCCATACACCTTACCATACCCCACACAAAAGCCTCCATCAAGCCGTACACTTTCCAAAACCTGTCCCCACCATCACCTTGACCAAGTCAACGACGGTGGAAACATCAAAGGATAACAAAAGGTCACTCAGCATTAAAAGATTGACCCCATGTCGACAACAACCTAGGGGCTTGCCTTTGCCCTCGTGCGCATCAAGAAAGTTCAAGCAGGGGCTTACCTTCGCCCTCATAAGCTTCAAAAAAAAAATCTCAAGCAAAAGCTTTAAAAAAAAAAGAGAAAAAGCTCAAGCAGGAGCTTCAAAAAAAAAAAAAAAGAGCCAAGGACCCAGCACTGCCAGTCAGAAGCTCAATAGAAGAAGGCGAAGGCAAAAACGCATCATAAGTCCTCAAGCGATATTCAAATTCTTCCTCTCCCCGAGAGAGCAACGATCAAGAAGTAATGGATTCATTGAAACCACCGTCAAATGCGACTTGTCAAGGAATCACCTCAAGGCCCGTGCCTTATCATTCAACTTTTCGAGCCTTTTCGTCAAAGGCCGCACAAATATTCATGTCCTGGCCCCAAAGCCAATCACGGTTCAACCCCGAACTACGTCGACCTGAGCTCCTTGTCTTAAGGAGAACGTAGGCAACCAGAAATTGTCCGGTCATAAACACATACAAATCCACAAATCCGGTCTCACCAATGACCTCTCCTATACACAAACCTTCTTTCACACCAGACCAAATTCGATCCTTGATACCGGTTGACTTTCTCCTCATGATTAATCAAAGCATATCAAGTTTAATTGTTGAATAACCCGAACATCAACAAAGGGTTTTAAGCAAACATGTGATCATTATGAACAAATCAAGTTTTCAGATGTCTCGACAAGTCTTCTTTTTGTACAAAATAGGAAAAATAGAGCTAAACAATGCTTTTCTGTCAGCAAGGGCTTCCATACACTTTTACAAGCTTTTCAGTGATCATACTCTCTCAAAAGAGTCAAGCCCAAAAGCATTTCTTTTGTGCCTACATCAAATATGGCATTCACACAAAAAGGGACCCAATCCCACCTTTTCAAAAATAATATATACGCCCTTGCGAGTGTACATTACAAGTCATTTCACTCACGAAAGAGGGGAACTATGCAGACCTGAGCCCCTCGGTCCGAGGGGAACGTAGGCAGCCTTCATTGGTTCGGTCTAAAGCATACACAAAAATCCAAAAATTGGACGCCATCAAGGCTCAGACAAGAAGCAAGCAAGAGATTCTGCGTCTCGACAAAGCTTTAAAAGTAAATCACAAATCATCACAGTTAAAACACTTATTGATGAGTTCAAGCACGGTCTACTCTCGATTCACAACATGCAAAAAGACAACTTAAAACATTTAACAATCAATGTGTCTGCAATGACAATGAATGGACACTCAGTGTTTCAGAAGGTCATTCCATGCTACTCGCGTTTGGCCCTTCGTCACTCTTTCCTTTCTTCCCTCGTCCCCAACGAGTCTTCTTTCATTCCACATGAGCGAGTTCTGTCTCCCTCATTCCGAGATCAAGAGTCCTCCTCGTCGTGTCAAACAAACCATTCGCTCTTAGAGCATCGTTCACCCGTGCCTCGACTCAGAATCTCCTCCTTGCGAGTCTGCAAAAGGGGACCTCTCCCCGCTAGTCTGTTAACTCGAGTCCCGTAGTCAAACACAGCGTCTCCCATGACACCCTGAGGGTTAACCCAAGCTTCTGCACTCCTAAGGTCGCAGCTGAAATGGCAATCTTGCCCCGGAATCGCCTCGCGCCTGCTCCCTAGAATCGGCTGAGCCAGCCCAAGTACTCAGTAGTCAGGACAACACTCTCCCTAAGAGGTACCCCAAGAGGAAAAGCAGCAAACTTCCATACCCTAAGAAAATACAGAAAGGCATCTAGATCTGTCATACAGAAAGAGGCTACCTCCATAGTGGCAATGCCTTCCCAACCCAGCAATGGCTCCTGCCTCATCCCAAACTGCCTGGAAACAAACGATGGAACATAGAAAGAGGACCAAACAAACACGAAACTCTGACAACATAGGAACCTTCCTGACAGGCCCTTCTAGTTTCAATTCCCTAATAAGGAACCCACCAACGAAGGTGATGCGTGCCAAGTCAAACCATCCACCTCTCCAATACCCAATGGTCGCTAAGCAAATGTCCACAGACTAAAATATGTCGAATGCACAAGGATAGCTTCAAGTCTCTCTCGCAACCATAAAGCAAGCAAAGCAGGGGCTTCTCCCGCGCATGAATCAGTCCCACGTCGCCGGATGATCTACACCGTGGAAGGTTTTCCCCAAAAATAAGGGAACGATGTCCTCACCGGCTCGGCAATGGCTTGCCACATCCAACAAACACGTCCAGGAGACATCACTCCCGCCGTCGCTCATGAAACTGTCAAAGTTGCTTCAGCCCCCAACTGCTCAGAAAACCATCCAAAGCTGCCTCAGCCTCCACTAACCACAAATGCATTCCCAGCTCATGCGACATGCACGAAAAATAAAATAAGCTAGCAACAATTCCTAGGTCGGTCCCTGGAATCACAAATATGTCGTTACATCTTAAAATAAAATACTTTGTTGTGCAAAATACAAGTGTTTTATTAGAGATACCAAATGTCTGTTGCTCTACAAATACAAAAAAAACAACAAAAAGAGGGAAAGCAAAAGAGCCCTACTCCTCGTCATCAGAATACTAGATCCCCTCCTCAATCGAATGCTCGAAGTAGCCCGAGGGGTCAAACCCGGTAAAAGGATCAAAGAAGGGTTGCGAAGACGAACCCTCACCTTGCACACCCGATAAAGGGAAGAGCGGATAAAGGGTCCACAGCCTCTGGGCCCCCGAAGACGTCCCCGCTGTGATGTACCCGATTTTTTGAAATCAAACGGAGTCGCCACGCCATTTTTGTTTTAAGGGCCAAAACTATGAAAAATGCCCGAGATAAGAGATTTGGGTTCGAAGGTCACGTTACACGCCGGGAAGGACGTTAGTGTGCACCCGGAATGCCTCGTAAAATGAGTCTTCCAAACATTCAAAATCATTTGTTTGTGTGTGTGTGTGTGTGTTACTTTGGCCAAAATAAGTTGAAACTGAGGAAAGTAAAAATTGGGAATTCTTTATTAGACTTTGGACAGATCCCATGATTTTTGGTGTGATTTTTGGGTTGAATTTTGGTACTCAAAATATTTTTGGAAGTTGGAAACCATTTCTGCCAGAATGAAAAAGGCAGTGGACACTTAATTTTGAAATGGACTTTAGGACTTGAAAACTCCAGAATCTGGGAAACGTCCGAGAATGAAAAATGTTTAAAACACCGTAAATAAGGTTTCTGTAAAGGAACTTTTTATTTTGGAGATGATTTGAGGACCCAAAACCTTCTGGAAATCTCAGATGTGAAATCTGGACTTCCAGAGACTGATGAACTGACCTTTAAAGGAAAATTTGAAAAATGGAGTTTTACTCACGCAAAAAATAAAGTGAAAATATTTCTGGAAATATCTGGATGTTGGTTACAAAAAGTGTTTTGTAGTCAACACCAAATTCTAAGTTTATCTGTGTCCAAAAAATTAGACCATGGACTGGGGTCTTAGAAAATTGCTACTGGACAGCAACTTCTCAAGAAGGAAAACATGATTTTAAAGGGGGTTTTGCATCCATGCTTGTCCCCATTTCCCTAGGTTTTTATTAGTGATCACTTGACATTTTAGTGGTGAATCAACTATATCAAACCATCCTTGGGGTACATTAGGACTTAAGCATTTCATTTGCTTGGGAAGGGGAATTTTGTAGAGATGAAATTAAAGAGAAAAATCAACTAGAGATTTAAAATGTGGACCATTTGAGATGGTCATTCATGAAGATGAACTTCAAGATGACCATCTTAGGTCAAGATTTAAGTTAAACTAGACATAAAGTAAATCAAAGTAAGAAGAACAAGATGAACAAGAAGTTAAAAGGGAGTTTTAGGGTTTAGAGAAGGAGGGCTTTACCAATGGTGACACCCTATCTTCCTAGGCTTGGAATTTGACTTGAGGAGTATCAAGATTTGGTGTTTGACTTGAGGAGTATCAAGATTTGGTGTTTGGATTTGTGTTTGGGTGGATTCAAGGCTTGAATGTGTTTAGGGTTTGATGATAGAGTTGGTCAAAGAGAAAACAAGTAGATAACACTTAAGTCCTCTATGTTTTCTCTCTAATCCTCCTCCTAAGGGGTGATTTGAGCTTGGATTGGTGTATGTATGAGAGTATGTATGAGAGTGTTTTGAAAGTATTTTGAGTGAGTGGGGTTTGGGAAAAATTGAAGAGAAAATGGTGGCAATTCTAGTGAATTCCCACTGTTTTCTCCCTATTTTTCGCCGAATACGGCCTTCTATGAGCCAATTGTGTTGTGTAAACCGAGAGAGGAGGGTTTAATTTATAGGCCTCTGGAAATGTCAAACATGTCCGCGCGGATTGGGTTGTAAACGTGCACGTTCATTAAATGCGGCTCCGGGCTTTGGACAGAAGAATAAAATTCAAAAATCCAAAGCAGCTTTATGTTTTTCAACTTGCCCAATTCGGATTTTTCCAATTTCTTTTGATTTTTTGATTCCTTTCCATGGTTTATCTTTAAATGGCAATCCCTAATCTACCCTCACTTTGTTAGGAATGTTAGGAATTGTTAGAAATGTTAGAAATGTTAAAACTTTCGTTAATTTTCTAACGAAAATTCTAACAACTCAAATTGGAGCACTTACAGTAGCCCCTCGGCGACGGCGCTTTCGAAGGAAGCGGGGTTGTCGATAAGAGTAAGGCTCCATATTTGACAGGAGGATCAAGTGATCGAGTGGCTGAACCTAATGATAGGCTACCTACGTATCCCGAATGGGAATCAAGCCAGTCGTAGTTCGGGTCTTTGACCCTGGAATGACTATTTTAGGGAAGTCGCCCTAAGATTTGACTATTTTTGGGAAGCCGCCCTATGATTTGACTATTTTTGGGAAGTCGTCCTATGATCTGACTATTTTTGGGATGTCAACCTGTGATCTGACTATTTTTGGGAAGTCGCCCTATGATTTGACTATTTTTGGGAAGTCACCCTATGGTTTGACTATTTTGGGGAAGTCACCCTATGATCTGACTATTTTTGGGAAGTCACCCTAAGATCTGACTATTTTTGGGAAGTCAACCTATGGTTTGACTATTTTGGGGAAGTCACCCTATGGTTTGACTATTTTGGGGAAGTCACCCTATGATTTGACTATTTTTGGGAAGTCACCCTAAGATCTGACTATTTTTGGGAAGTCACTCTATGGTTTGACTATTTTGGGGAAGTCACCCTATGATCTGACTATTTTTGGGAAGTCACCCTAAGATCTGACTATTTTTGGGAAGTCACCCTAAGATCTGACTATTTTTGGGAAGTCACCCTAAGATTTGACTATTTTTGGGAAGTCGCCCTGAGATCTGACTATTTTTGGGAAGTCGCCCTATGATCTGACTATTTTTGGGAAGTCGCCCTATGGTTTGACTATTTTGGGGAAGTCGCCCTATGGTTTGACTATTTTGGGGAAGTCGCCCTATGGTTTGACTTCGGTTTGTCGAATTAGGGGATGATTGCGATTTATCGCTTTCCTCGTGTTGTGTGTGATAGCGTTTTAGGTGCCTCAAACCTTAATGATGGCGTCTTAGGTGCCTCGAACCTTCATGATGGCGTCTTAGGTGCCTCGAACCTTGGAGATGGCGTCTTAGGTGCCTCGAACCTTGATTTGAAATGATTTCCCTTTGATGGTTTGGGATAGATGGTCTATTGGTGGACTTCATTTGAAGGGATCGGTCTTATGTTTGCTGCCGAGGAAATGGATGATAATGGGAAAAGAAACGGGATTCCGTTAACTTCGCCGGGGATTTTGTTAGCCTTTGTTGGAGTTTAGTTCAGGAGTATGAACCTAAATGGGGACTTAGTTCAGGGGTATGATTCTAAGTCGAGGTTTAGTTCAGGAGTATGAACCTAAATGGGGACTTAGTTCAGGAGTATGATTCTAAGTCGAGGTTTAGTTCAGGGGTATAAACCTAAATGGGGACTTAGTTCAGGAGTATGATTCTAAGTCGAGGTTTAGTTCAGAGGTATGAACCTAAATGGGGACTTAGTTCAGGAGTATGATTCTAAGTCGAGGTTTAGTTCAGGAGTATGAACCTAAATGGGGACTTAATTCAGGAGTATGATCCTAAGTCGGGGTTTCAGTTCAGGAGTATGAACCTAAATGGGGACTCAGTTCAGGAGTATGATCCTAAGTCGAGGTTTTGTACCTAAGGGAGACTGTTTGAGGGCGTTCTCGCAGGGGAAGATTAGAGCTCACGATGATCATCGGGAAAAGGGTGACCGTGTTGGTCAAGTGGCTGGACCTAAGGTAGGCTACCTACGTATCCCGAGTGGGAATCAAGCCTGGACGTAGTTCGAAAACTGCTGGGGATGGTCTTTGATGGTTTGACGGTATTTGGGAGTCACCCGAGGTTTGACTGTTTTTTGGGAAGTCGCCCTAAGATTTGACTATTTTTGGGAAGTCACCCTAAGACTTGACTATTTTTGGGAAGTCACCCTAAGATTTGATGATAATGTTCTTTTAGAAAAGTAGTTGACTAAGATATGCTTTCATACCTGTGTTGTGCTTACCTGTAGCCGCCTAAGGACCGAGGCTACGGCTGATGTTGATGAAGAGTTGTTGGGTTGCGGTTTCGCCGACGATTTGCTGTCTTTGGAGGCATTTTGACCTGAAGGGGAGTTTGGTTGAGTCTCGCATCTTGCCGGGTGATCGTCAACCTTGTAGAAGTTGTTGAGCTTGTCTTCACATTGGGACTTCTTGCTTTTGAGAACTTGGTGTCTCTGACCGATTTTCATTTGAGAACTTGGCGTCCCTGACCGATTTGCATTTTGAGAACTTGGCGTCCCTGACCGAATTGTATTTGAGAACTTGGCGTCTCTGTCCATACTGTATTTGAGAACTTGGCGTCTCTGACCGAACTATATTTGAGAACTTAGCGTCTCTGACCGATTTGTATTTGAGAACTTGGCGTCTCTGTCCGTACTGTATTTGAGAACTTGGCGTCCCTGACCATACTTTATTTGAGAACTTGGCGTCTCTGACCGAACTGTATTTGAGAACTCGGCGTCTCTGACCGAACTGTATTTGAGAACTTGGCGTCTCTGACCGATTTGTAGACACTGGAGGTGATCTGCACATGTTTTGCCCGGAATCATCTCTTGCCAAAAAGGGGCATTTGGTTTCTTGCGATTTTGTTGAAACCATTGATTTTGGACTTTGGTAAATATCTTCCTTGTTGAGGGTAAGTCTTAATAGCGAAGGAAAATGGTCTTTCACGTTCGAATCCCTGCATTGGTTAGTAGAGAGGAAGATGTATGTATGACATTCATGATGACAGATGCATGCATAGAATCAGAATGATTATGACAGTATCACTGCATATGTTCGCGAGATGATGCATTTACTTGCTTTCGAAGATGCACTTAGCCTAAGCTTTTGGCAGGCAAATTATGATTTATGATCTTCAATCACTTAGGATTTTTCCTATTGATTCAAGTTTTGTGCATGCTACATGAGCCCTTGGGAGATTTTTGTGGGGATGCATGGTGATGAGAGGGGATGCATTTGGATGTATGTGTCTGAAAACTGTTTGTATCAGATTTTGAGCAAGTGGTGAGAGCCCTCGATCGCAATTTAAACAGCGGTTGTTGATGAGGTTTTGTTGACAGTATCACATGGACCTCAATTTTGATGAGATTGGATTCGGATCCCGGGTCTTGATTGGAATTTTCCCTCTCAATTTTGGTCATTTGAAGCTGATGCTGATAGGCTCTAGGGCACGTTGATATGAGTGAAGCTTCTTTCATTTGGGTGAGCTGTGACTTCGGTCGAAACCTTGTTCGGAGAATGATTTGATGAAATTGCTAATGCAGGGAGAAACCCAGATCTTAAATTCTGATGCTATGGGAAGCTGCTATGTACCAAGTTCTGAAGCTGAAAATCTAGTTGTTGATGTGACTAGACCTTTCTTGTGACTTGATAAAATTCAGGTCCAAAGGACCGGCTTGATAAAGCCCCCGGATCTTGAGTAGGCAAAGTCCAGATTTTGAAGAAGTGACTTGGCGAATCTATCTCGTAGTGAAGAACCCAATGTGGACCCAAAGATGACTATAGAAGCCCCAGCTTGAAGAGCTGATACAGGAGAACCTGGGAGAACCGCTTGGCAAGCCCCAGCGTGAAGAAATTCAGAGCGGTCTTATTGCAGACAGAGTCATTATGTGGCCGAGGAGGCACCCATCTTTTCAAATCTTAGTCAACCAGTCACTAGACAAGACTCGGAAACGTTTACGTGCAGGGGCACATCTTTCGAAAAGTGGGAATGAATCCCGATTTTGTGTATACATACTCGCTTTAGGTTTGACTCTTTTGAGAGAGTATAAGGATCACAAGGTGTGGAAAAGTGTATGGAAGCCCCTGCAGACAGAAAGACAGTGTTTGGCTCTATTTTCCTATGATGTAGAAAGAGAAGACTCGTCGAGACACTTGAAAACTTGTCTTATTCATGATGATCACAAGGCTACTTAAAACCCTTTGTTAATGTTCGGGTTATTCAACTCCTAAATCTGATATGAACAAATATTTTGATTAATCACAAGGAGAAAACCTACTGATATCGAGAATCAAGCTCGAAAAGACGAAAAGTGTATAGGGACGATCCTTGATGAGACCGGATTTTTTTTTGAGATTTGTTTGTGATTTCGACCGGACCATTTCTGGTTGCCTACGTTCCCTCCATTATGAAGAGCTCAGGTCGCCGTAGTTCGGGCTTATCCCGAATGAAAAGAGAACGAATGTTGAAATTCGAGGATCTGAGAACCTTTGGGGATTTTGAGGATTTGGAGGATTGAATAACATATCCCCTTAGAGTGTCCATGAAAGACACGGATGCGAAGCCTCAGTGGGACATCCACGGCAAGTGTTTGTGGAGTAGAAATGAATTATGCTCACATCAGATATGAATTTGCTCAATCTTTGATTGATGATTTTGAACCAAGATGGATTAGATTCCAATTTAAGCAAGCAATGAAGCGTTAATTTGATTTAGATCTTGAAGATATTATGATGAAATTGCTATCCGATAGGAATTGCAGTTGGGTTTCCGGGCTTCGATCGGCCATCGGGTAATTTTGGAAGTTATGACCTCTTAAAGTGAGAGGTCGGCTGGGCCTTTTGCTGACTGAACCTCTAATGATGAGAGGTTGGCTTGCAGGGATGTGTTTGGGAAATCTATGGCGGGAAAGATTGATTACCTCTAAGAATGAGAGGTCAAATTTTGACTTTGGCCAAAGGCGAGGATAATAGTAATGGGAGTATCCTCTAAAATCAAGAGGGTGGCTTGGGATTGATTTAGGGTAATGGTGAGAGGAAGTCCAAGCTATCGAGAACTTTTGCGAACTTGCGAGAATTCGGACTCCTTTTGGAGAGCTTCTTGAGGAGTCGGGGACTTTTACTGAATTGTGAGGATCGACAGTCCTTCTTTTTTCTTTTTTTTTTTTTATTTTGAAGCTTCTTTTGCTTGAGCTCTTTTTTTTTTTTTTTGACTTGGAAAGCTTCCTGAGGAGTTGAGGATTATCTTTGTCCTTCCTTCATGGCTTGAGATATTTTGCGCATCGCCGACTCTCAAAGTTAACTTCTTGGGCTTGCTTGGACTTCTCTCAGTAAGGAGCAAAAATAATGGCTAAACCGGGTTTCAAAACACGCCGATCTTGAAATGAAAGGGTAGTGTTTAGTGAGGGTGAGGTAATGGCTTTCCTATGGGTGAAAGGTTTCAACCGCAATCCCTACTGGATGACCTAAACGAGATTAAGTCTTCATTGCTTGCTTAAGCTTTATATGAGAAAAGATCCATGCAAATTCATCGAGCAACGAGATGATGAGGATGATGAAAGGGATGTGAGCATGCAAAAATGGGGAGTTGATAAGCCCCGATTTGAGAAGGATATCCATTGGTTTTCTCACTCCAATTAATTTAAATATTAATCATTTCGAAGAATTAGTGGTTGAGCAGCACAAGTGATCATCTAGGATAAAACCATTTCAATTGAGTGTAACGTGGGTGTGCAAGTGATGTCTCGAGTCTGGCAAGAAAAGAAGAAAAGACTTATATATATTAAAATTTTAAACGATAGTTAAACTTTTTTCCACAACATTCGGGGTGAACTAAACTGACAAGTGTCCAAGATGGACTTAGGTGAAAGAAAAATACTAGAACCTACAAAGGTTGACTTAAAAGACTATTTTAAAGATAGGTAGCCCCTAGTCTAGCCGCTCTTTGTTGTTGGACCATGCATCTACTCTTCGACGCTGGAGATGGGGGCTATTGCAGATCTTTCCATCAGGATTTCTTTGGCAATATCTTGCTTAATCTAACCATTTTCATCATCTGCGATGGTCGGTCCACCGACCTTACAAAGGGGTGAGTCAAATTCCATTATGCCCACAAGTCTTGAATCACCAAACTCGACCATGTTGACATTCGGGTTGTTTTTTCTAGGGAATGGGTTACTGATAGTATTGGGCCCTTCAGGCACCTCTAACCTCCCTTGTTCAATCAAACTTTGGACTGCCTTTTTCAGGGGGACGCAATCATCTGTCAGGTGCCCATGGTGCGATGAAAGGCACAATGCTTGGAGGTATCCAAAGGAGCGTTGGGGTTTCTTGGCTGATAATTTTCCAAAGGCCGGAGCAAACCTTCTCTCACCAAACCTCTGAAGATATCACTCAAAGGCATCCCAAAGTTTCTCAAGTCTTGGAGTCGGGATCTGGATGCATCAGGTTTCTTGGGAACAAAGGAGGTGGCATTGTTATAGTCCTGTCCTGCATAGCTAATCACTTCTTTACCTTTTGGTAGGGCGAGAGGCTAGTGTTGGAGGTGGAAGAAACCCGGTATCCGTAGCGAGTGCGGCATCGGGCTGCTGATTGTAAGCCTTTTCAAACTTAGCCCGGAATTAACCATTGCACGCAAGTCGGCGTAGGGAAGTGGCGAGGGAAGCTCTCAAATGCGGCTTCAAGCATGACTGAAAGATGTCTAAGCTTGCTCCTCGTCAAAGGGAGGAATAGCCATTTCATTAAGCTTCAGGTTCCACCTTTTATAGAAATCCCCAATATTCTCATCAGGGCGCTGCATCGTTGTCTGCAGGTCAACTCTGTTTGTTTCCCATTCCAAGTTGGCTTTATACTTATACGTGAAAGTCTTGGTAATCTGTTCCCAAGTAGCCCTAGCTTCAAGCCTGCAATCGGAAAAACCATTTCAAAGCCCACGACTTCAAAGAGAGACTAAAGTAGTCGGCCAACGGCTGGTTTGTGCATCCCTTAGCTTTCATTGCCAAAGTATAGGTGTCCAAGTGAGTTTTAGGGCACGCACTTCCATCAAACAATTCGAGATTGGGCATCACGAACTTGTGAGGCAGGGGTACTATCGAGTCGGGATCTGTAGGCCGAAGAGCGGTGTTCCTTTTGGCGGTCAATTCGACGATCTGCGCTTTCATTTCCTTGTGTTGCTCCATAAACCAAGCCAATTGGGGATCCAAAGGTGGAGCGGGAATGCTGAGCCGATATTTGAGCTAGGAAGAGGACTAGCTATTGGTGGTGCATTGGTGGAAGGAATACCATATCCGGAGCATAGGTGAAAACTTGTCCTTGGACCAAATTACCACAGGGAGTGTAGGTAGGAGCTTGGGCGAAGGGATAAAACCTTGCGGCTTCTTTGTTGGCTTTCAATCGGCAGAAGGCGGAGACAGTCCTGATGTAGCTGGGTAGCTCGGATTTTCGGAGTGAGGCCCATAAGTAGGCTTGAGTGCGGGCTGCTGTCCCGGATTGCTGAATTGCATGGCTGCTTGTGGCGAAAGTGTGTAACCCGGGGGATACTGCGGTCCTGGTGATTCTAATGAAACCGGGATGGAGACTTGATAACCCATTGAACCCTGAGTGAGAAATGGGTTTGCGGAAGGCTGTGTGAGGAAGCGGCGAGCTAGTACCATTACGAGGAGGGGCTCCCTGGCGGCCCCGAACCGGGCCGTGGCGGCATTCCGAAGCTGTGGCTTCTTTGTGAAGGTCCGGATTGATTGGTCCCAACCGAGGTGGGATCCCCATTTCTTTGTGGCATTCCGGGGTAGCCCCAACCATGAGAGGACATTCCGTGCGACTTTGTCCCAGCTGAGGCTGCGGCCCGGTTCGTCCCATCAGGCTGCCTGGATCCAGTGGTCTGACCAAGAGATCGAGGAGCATGGGTTCTGGTGGTACCGAAGGAGGTTGGTGGTGGCATCCTGGAGTAATCGGGGTGACCAAGATTGGGATTGGGGTCATCCTCTTCTTCCACGGTGCAGGTGCCATCGGGGTTAAGGCTGGCGGCCAGACCATGGCTCTTAATAGCCTCCATAAGGCTATTCAGCTGTGCTTCTGTCGCATCTCATCATTCGGCTAAGCGATTCCATTGCTGTTTTACGAGGAGTCCCGGGAGGCGGAGTGACATTGTCCCCATCGTTACCCGATGCGAGACATTCTGAAACCCGGAGTCGGAACAAACGGTGAAGCTGACGATGCGCTTGACTCTTCCCAACTGATCAAACGGTGACCCGGTGCCCGAAACCAAGCTTTGTGCGGAGCTGCGTGGGAAAGACACGAGGGTTCAGACGGTGGGATTTGAAGGAGGGTAGGTGTTTGGGCTTTGGGCTCATGCAACATGCAATTATTTGTTCTTGTTTACTTAAAACATGCTTTATTAACCTAATCGGTTGGAAAAGATTGCTCTTCTTTTTCGCAAACTATTTTGAATCCTGGATCAGTGGGCCCCGTCACTACGTCTATAAGCCCCTCGTATTCCACCTGTATTTCGACCTCCCAGGGTGGACAGCCCCGGGCGAGGGTCCTATAGGGCAAGCGGGTCCCACCGACCGAAAATAAAAACGATCCTAAAGTCTGGCGGGTAATCGAGTCTTAACGAGCATTCGATGTAAGTTACGGACAAAGCTGACGTCAAAGTCAAGATCGTGTTCGAGGGCTCGACAAAAAGTCGGCATGATTTGGACTGATAAATGTCCGCAATTGATCTTGACTCGTCGTCAGTTAGGCCGTAATTAGGCATGGAATAACCGTTAATTCTTGATGACTCAGTGTCATGCTGGGAGTCAGTGTATAATTTGTGCCAGTCAGAGCCAAAGTCAAGGCGCCGGTCAATATCTTGGTCAAAGTCAGCGGCGGAAAACCGGCATGACTTCGACTGATTAGGGACCCGAAAGATATTGAGTCGGTATGCCGACAAAGACTTGAAAGGAAAGGTCTATACACAGACAGGGCATGACACAGACCAGACTAAAAACCAACCGGGTCTCGGACAAAGTGTGTCACGGACAAGTGCATGGTCGACACGAGGCTCCATGGGATGTTTGGGTAGTCCTGTGCTCGCACCGAGAGGCGTAATAAGACCAAACGGGCCGCGACAAGGATTTCCCCGGGTTAGGGACGTAGTGTGCAGTGTAAGGCCACGTGCGCGTAGTGTGCAAGCAGTCTATCTTCTTTTTCTGAGTAAAATAGAAATTTTTCATGTGTCTTAAAAAGCATGATGCATGATTTTTTTTTGAAAATTTTCTTTTTGAAAAATCTTTTTTTTTTGAAAATCTTTTTTTTTTGAATTTTTTTTTTTTGAAAATTAATGAACACATAAGCATATAATCACAAAAATTCCAACAGTTAGGGACATGATTCCGACAGTCAAAATTTTGACTTTTTCCGAGGCGGCCAAAACAAACACGAAAAATGTGCAAAAATCAACACACACACAAAACAAAGGATTTCAAATGTCGGGACGGAAGCTTGACCCTCAAAAGTTTTTCTTTTTTTTTTTTGAAAAGATAAAACTTGTTAAACCACAATTTATCCCGACTCGTGTTAGGAGGCGATAACGATGTTGGTCCAATTTTTTTTTTTGTTTCCCGAAAGATTTTTGTTGTTTTTTCTTTTCTTTGAAAATCAATCGAAGAAATACACGAAGTCGCCACGCCATTTTTATTTTGAGGGCCAAAACTTTGAAAAAAGCCCGAGATCAGAAATTTAGGTTCGGAGGTCACGTTAAGCGTCGGGAAGGACGTTAGTGTGCACCCGGCGCGCCTCGCAAAACGAGTCTTCCAAACATTTGAAATCCTTTTGTTGTGTGTGTGTGTGTGTGTGTGTGTTTTGACCAAAATAATTTGAAACTGAGAAAAGTAAGAATTGGGATCTCTTTTTAAGACTTTAAACTGATTCCATGATTTTTTGGGTGATTTTTGGTTTGATATTTGGTACTCAAAAGACCTTTTGGAGTTGAAAAACACTTCTGCCAGAAGGAAAAAGGCAGCAGACACCTGATTTTGAAATGTATTCAAGGGTCTTAAAAATTCATAATCTGGGTAAACTCAGAGAATGAAAGTTGTTCCAGACTCCTTAAATAACCTTTGTGCGAAGGAATTTTCCATTTTGGAGAATATTTGAGGGGTCAAAACCTTCTGGAAATCTCAGATATGAGATCTGGATTTCCAGAAGCTGATGAACTAGCCTTTAAAAGAAAATTTGAAAAGAGGAGTTTTACTCACCCAAAAAATAAAGTAAAAATATGTATGGAAATATCTGGATGTTGGCTACAAAAAGTGTCCTGCAGTCAACACCAAATTCCAAGTTTATCTGTGTCCAAAAAATTAGACCATGGACTGAGATCTGAGAAAATTGCTACTGGACAGCAACTTCTCAAGAAAGAAAATATGATTTTAAAGGGGGGGTTTGCATCCATGCTTGTCCCCATTTCCCTAGATTTTGATTAGTGATCACTTGACATTTTAGTGGTGAATCAACTATATCAAACCATCCTTGGGGTACATTAGGACTAAGCACTTCATTTGCTTGGGAAGGGGAATTTTATTCTTTGAAATCAAGATTTGATGCTTGAAAATGGTTTTTAGGCTTTTGAAAATGTGTTTTCTTTGCAAGTAAGTAAGAACACTTTGAAAACAATGTTGATCTTTGTAGAAGATCATCCATGGAGATGGACTTCCATGGTGATCTTCTTAGATCTAAGGCAAGAAGATGAACAAACTACATTTTGTAGTTTAAAAATGCATGCATGGAGGAGTTTAGGGTAGGGAGAGGGAGGTTATACCTATATTACCTTGTGTATGAGCTTGACTTGAGGAGTATCAAGATTTGAAAGTGTTTAGGGTTTGTGATTAGAGTTGGTCAAAGAGAAAACAAGTAGATAACACTTAAGTCCTCTATGTTTTCTCTCTAATCCTCCTCTTAAGGGGTGATTGAAGCTTGGGCTTGTGTATGAATGAGAGTGATTTGAGGATATTTGGAGTGAGTGGGATTTGGGAAAGATTCAAGAGAAAATGGTGGCAATTCAAGGGAATTCCCACTGTTTTCTCCCTATTTTTCGCCAAGGTGTAGTTGCTGTGAGTGAATTGTGTTGTGTAAACTGAGAGAGGAGGGTTCAATTTATAGCCCTCTGTGAGAAGCAAACTCATCCGCGCGGATCTGGTTGGTGGCGTGCACTGTTCATCTGTTACAGTGCTGGCTTTTAGACAGGAGGAATATTATTCAAAAAATTACAGCAATTTGTTTTTCAACTTGCCTAATTCGAATTTTTCCAATTTCTTTTGCTTTTTGAGATTCTTTTGTTGGTTTAACTTTAAATGGCAATGCCCACTTTACCCTTGGTTTGTTAGAAAGGTTAGGGTTTGTTAGAAATGTTAGGAATGTTAAAACTTTCGTTAATTTTCTAACGAAAAAGCTACCAACTCAAATTGGAGCACTTACAGTAACCGAGATCAAGGAAGACCGCATGGAATGTCCCAGTCCGACTTCCTTCGTCAACATAATTCAAGTGTTTCCGCCGTTCGGAGATTTGGATGTGATCACAGTTCTGGACACTAGTCAAACGGCGCGCACCTACGGAGAATGTCTAGCTCTCGCAAGGAAAGCCCTCATGGAACTAGCCGCTCAAGAAAACCGTCTCTGGGACGAAAACCAAGCTCAAAAGACCCACAGGGACCAAGCCCTTAAAGTGTCACAAGCAGCTTCAGACAGAAAGCTAGAGGCCACTCTAGACCAGTTCGACCTCAAGGGTTTTGCTCATGGCAACTTCCTCGACTACCGTCTGTTCTCATCCAACCCCCTCTGTCAAACGAGGGCGGTCAACGGTCCCGATGACCTAGGAGATGGAACGGCACAGCAGAACGAATACCAGCGCTTATCTCCCCGAGGAAAGCAAGTTCTCTGTGAAAGCGACGACGAAGATGATGAAAGCATTCTCTTCCAAGCCGGGCATGAAGTCAACAAAATCGGACTCCCAAGGGTCCTGGGAGGATGGAAACGGATCATTTCCGCAATCAAACTAAAAGGCCAACTCAGGGAGGAAGGTCTATTCAAAAACAAGAGAAGGATGGAAATTTGTCTCGAGCAACTACTCAGGGAAATTCCACAGTCCGCGGCATTCGTTTACAGAAACGATCAACTGGGACAGCAACCAGTCACATGGGCAGATGTTCGGGAAGCCGTATACTCACCTTCCGACATACCCGCTACTCAGATAAAGAAGAAAGGAAAGCTTTCCCCGATGGAGGTTTACCTAGACTGCCGCACGCAGTTCAAAGAAGCACTGGCCATTCTCACATGGGAAGAAACGCAGGCACTAACTCTCGACGCAGGCTCCGCTGCAAGAAAGTTGATCTGGGCCAAGAGCGGAGGAAAATTGGCAAACCACGAGTATCGCCAGACCCAACTTCAGAATACCCTGAGTATGCTCAGCAAGAAGGAAAGGAACGTAGTATATCGTGAAGAGATCAAGGAGACTGTTCGCTTAAACCGAGAACTCTCCAGCCTCCCCCGGAGGGTCAGCAACGCACAGTTCAGTTCTGGCAACCACTGTTGCGCACTGACGTTCGAACAGCTGCGGCAATCCGTAAACTACCTCCCCGCGGAAGCACCCAAGCCAGTATTCTGGGGCAGAATCCGTCAAGCTGCCGAAGCTCCCAGGAATACGTCTACAGTCAATGAGTTGATGGAAGACAGATGGCCCTATGCTACGAGGAATCCTCCTCTGACTATGGCTCAACTCAGAGCAGCCTGTTCAGAAGGAACCAAACCTGATGTCAGCGTTCTAACCCGATCAGGTCAAATTCATGCACTACCACCTAAGGCCACCAAAAAGCCGACGGAGCCAGAACTGCCACCCGGCCAGCCCGAAGACGCAAGTTCCCTGAAAGAGGACCCTATCCTCACTCAGCTCAAGCAGACCCAGGCGAACATTTCACTTTGGTCCCTGCTCACATCCTCTTATCCTCACAAGCTCAAGCTAGAGGAAAGTCTGGCCCGTACCATGGTCCTGTGAATACCCCGTCCCGATGCAACGCGCATTCGGAAGTTTGAAATAAATAATTATATAAAGTCGGACCGAAATGGGATATTCATTTAGTGACACTCGATTTAAACTATATTAAAATATTAATTTAAATTTGAGAGTCGCCACGCCACTTTGATATAGCCCAAAGCTTTGAAAAAAGGCTAAACAGTTAATTGGGTTCGGGGGTCAAGTTACAACAGAAGAAGAAACGTTATCACTCCTATTGCCCGACGAATCGGTCTTTCTAGCATGTGGGGTGTTGGTTGTGTGCGGTGTTTACAGGAATAGATAGAAGAAACGGGATCATGCATAAGGAGGAGGGGAGAGAAAGAATTTATTGATGATCACACCCTAGAACCTTTGAGTTAGGCCCTCGGAAGGTGCACTAATCAACGTTCATCCTTGGGGGATTGTTGATCATGGGATAATTATAACTAAGGTGGAAGGAAAGAAATAGTTCCTAGATCCATTGGGTTTCTTGGCGAAACCCCAGATCATCCTCGGCTATTGCATATTTAAATATATTAAAACAACCCTAAATCTAGCATATATGACATAAGCAAGAAATAAAGTAATTAAAATACTAAGCATGCAAATAATAATAATAAAGACAATAATAATAAAGACAGAAAAAATAAACAGAAGACTTACCTAATGATGGCAAGGCTTTTGGATCGAATCTATGAAGATTCGAAGAACGGGCTTGATAAAATATTTAGACTTAGAAAACTCGAGTTTAGTCTCAAGTTTTCTATGGAGGAAACCTCAAGTTTTGTCTTGAGTTTTCCGTAGAATAATTCTGTGTTCAAAGTGTGAGGCGGAGTGGGGTTTATATAGTGAAAGGAATTGGGGAGGAAAAGGTACGGAACTGATGTGGGAAAAGGGAGATGGCCGATCGGCCAATTGTTTCCTGGCCCAAATTCTGCCTTGGAATGGCCGTGGCCCCAATCTTGCAATGGCCTTGTCCGGCCCCAAATGGCTTTCCCTTGGCCCCAATTCCATGAAGTCCTGGCCCATGAATGCCTTGGAATGGCCGGCCATCCCTTGAAAGCCCCGGCCACTGCCTTGGCCACAATTAATACCAATATTTATTCGTTTCGTCCCGCGATCTTGCAGTCGCATTTTGACCACTTTAATGACTTCTTTTGCACTTCGCTCTTTGGAATTTTATCTTTCATTTAATCCCAGAAATTTTTATATATCAAATTCGTCCAAAATTTCCATATTTCCCGCTTAGTCCCTGAATTTTCCATAAATTCCAATTTGGTCCAAAAAGCTTCCAAGTGCCAATTTAGTCCCAAATTTTCCCGAATTGCGCTTCAGTCCCTGTACTCATTAAAACACTTTTTTCGGACCGGGTACTAACAGTAGCCCCTCGGCGACGCTTCTTGTAAGACAAGTAGGGTCGACGATAAAAAATAGGATCCGTCCTGAAAAAAGGGATTTCAGGAGGTGAAATGGTGAGCTTGCGGATGTGAAGTTTGGACTCGAGCTGGGTTGCAAACGGAAGATGGCCAGGTAGGTCGAGCGGCTGAACCCACATCGGGCTACCTACGTATCCCAAGAGGAATCAAGCCAAGTCGTAGTTCGAAAACATGGGCGTGCAGCGTCTCAAGCCAAAGATGCGATTTGTGGCAAGGCTTTGAGGATCGAATCTAGGGGCGATTCGAATAATATTGAGAGATGTACGGAAAGGAGAATCAAGTATAGTCTTGCCTTCTCCGGAGGGAAAATATGTTGTGTGTGGAAAGGAAATTCAAGTATAGTCTTGATTTTCCCCTTGAAAATTGTGTGTGATGGAACAAATCAAGTGTAGTATAGTCTTGATTTGTGAGATAATGTGTGGAAAGGAAATTCAAGTATAGTCTTGATTTTTCCCTTGAAAATCGTGTGTGATGGAACAAATCAAGTGTAGTCTTGATTTGTGAGATAATGTGTGGAAAGGAAATTCAAGTATAGTCTTGATTTTTCCCTTGAAAATCGTGTGTGATGGAACAAACCAAGTGTAGTCTTGATTTGTGAGATAATGTGTGGAAAGGAAATTCAAGTATAGTCTTGATTTTTCCCTTGAAAATCGTGTGTGATGGAACAAATCAAGTGTAGTCTTGATTTGTGAGATAATGTGTGGAAAGGAAATTCAAGTATAGTCTTGATTTTTCCCTTGAAAATTGTGTGTGATGGAACAAATCAAGTGTAGTCTTGATTTCTCCGTGTGAAGATATGTTGTGAGATAATGTGTGGAAAGGAAATTCAAGTATAGTCTTGATTTTCCCCTTGAAAATTGTGTGTGATGGAACAAATCAAGTGTAGTCTTGATTTCTCCGTGTGAAGATATGTTGTGAGATAATGGGTGGAAAGGAAATTCAAGTATAGTCTTGATTTTCCCCTTGAAAATTGTGTGTGATGGAACAAATCAAGTGTAGTCTTGATTTCTCCGTGTGTTGTGCAAATAAACCAAGTTTAGTCTTGATTCGTGTACTGAGAGAAAGTGTGTGGGGAGATGTGGGGAAAAAACTGTGTGGGAATCGAAAGCCAAATATTTGACTTTTGTGGGAGTCACCCAAAGATTTGACTGTCCGGGGAGTCACCCAAAGATTTTGTGAGAGTTTGACTTCTCAGGACGGACCTTGAAGATGGAGGACGGACCCTGCGAAATGGAGGATAGACTTTGAAGATGCGGGACGGACCCTTTGAAGATGCGGGACGGACCCTTTGAAATGGAATGCGGGACGGACCCTTTGAAGATGCGGGACGGACCCTTTGAAGATGCGGGACGGACCCTTTGAAGATGCGGGACGGACCCTTTGAAATGGAGGATAGACCTTTGAAATGCGGGCGGACCCTTTGATAGATGCGGGACGGACCCTTTGATAGTGCGGGACGGACCCTTTGAAGGATAGATCGGGACGGACCACTTTGAAGATGCGGGACGGACCCTTTGAAGGTGCAGGACGGACCTTTGAAGATGCGGGCGCCAAAGGACTTAGGCTACTGTTTACTGATGAAGAATAGTTGTGTGAATTGATTGGGATTATTATGGCTTCCCGAGCCGAAGAACCAAGCGATTAAAAGATTGGGATAATCATTGCTAAGGCTTAGAGAGGAATCTTGTCTCCGAGGCTTAAGGCTAGGGTTTTAGAGAGGCATTTGTCACCTAGACATGAGGCTAGGGTTTAGAAAGGTATTTGTCACCTAGGCTTGAGGCTAGGGTTTAGAGAGGTATTTGTCGCCTAGGCTTAAGGCTAGGGTTTAGAAAGGAGTTTTGTCATCTAGGCTTAAGGCTAGGGCTTAGAGAGGAGTTTTTGCCACCTAGGCTTGAGGCTAGGGCTTAGAGAGGAGTTTTTGTCACCTAGGCTTGAGGCTAGGGCTTAGAGAGGAGTTTTTGTCACCTAGGCTTGAGGCTAGGGCTTAGAGAGGAGTTTTTGTCACCTAGGCTTAAGGCTAGGGTTTTACATTTGTGGTAAGTCTGAACAAGGCAGTTTGAGCAGAAAGGTTATGGTTTAAACTAGGCGAGGCCGAGAAGATGGGATTAGGTAAGTTTGATGTCCAGAGATAAGGGGCAGGACCGAGTCACCTTGAGAGAGAGAGGCGTCTTTGAAGAGTTTGAAAATTTGTGGAGACCAAAGAGTGATTTTGTAAACAAGGTACCAAGGAGGACAGTATTTTGAAAGCATGTTTATTTGGTAAAGAGGCCTTATGATTAATCATGTTTCTAACTAACTCAAAGAGTTTGCCACATGCTGATCTTGATGACAAGGGATGCCCTTCATGCTAGATATGACTTCATTGGAGCTCCGATTTTTGTTAGAGCACATAGTCGACCCATTTTTGTTGAGGGGAGCCCTAATGTTTGATGAAGTGACCTTGGCGAAGTCCCAGTTGATGATGAATGGCGAAGCCCCAGTTGATGATGCAAAGCAAACCTGAAGGGAATGGCGAAGCCCCAGTTGATGATGCAGAGCAAACCTGAAGAGAGCCTGAGAGAACAGCTTAACAAAAGCCCCGGCTTGGAGAGATTCAATGCATCCCTATTTGCGGACAGAGTCATCTTGCGGCCACGGGCGACCCTCATTTCGAACAATGGTCAATCGCCGCTGGACAAGACTCGGGAAATGTATATGTGCAGGGGCGCATTTTTTCGAAGGTGGGAATGGATCCCGAGTTCGTGTATGACACTTTCGCTTTTGGGTTTGACTCTTTTGGGAGAGTATAAGCATCACAAGGTGTGGAAAAGTGTATGGAAGCCCCTGTAGACAGAAAGACAGTGTTTGGCTCTATTTTCCTATGATGTAGAAAAAGAAGACTCGTCGAGACATTTGAAGAATTTATTTTATTCAGAATTACATCTTGATTGCTCGTGAATGGACCTCACTGATTGGTTTATCAAATTCCAATTATATGAGTAAACAAATAATGACTGTTTTGATTAGAAGCTGGAATTGGGCTTGTCTTTAGAAGGAGTAGGATGTTCCGTTGTTGCTTGCTGCTCTGTTCGGTGGTAATTGTGGTGCGGGCTGCCGTTGCATTGATCTCCTTCATGGGAAAGAATGAAAAATAGAAAAAAGATTGGGGTGGAAGAAAAGGTGGGAATTGACTGATTATAACCCAAAGATTTTTTCATTCCTTCAAGTGAAGATTCTTTGTTCCTTTGTTCTCGCAAGCCGAGGAGTAGTCCCCGGCGCGTGTCTCCTTGCTTTTACCGGAGTGCCGCTGAGAGGCACGGATGCGAAGCCCCAGTGAGACTTTTGCAGACAGTGTTTCAGGAGTCCAATGAACGAATTTCAAGAATAGGACGAGTTCCCAAACTTTTGAGAGAATATGTAATATGCTCACGTAGGATAACAAGTGACTCAAAAATCTGAATATGCATTTCTTTTAAATAATCTTTTGAGAATGCTATCCGGTAGCGGTTGTAGCTGGTCTTTGGGTTGCGATCGACCATTGGATGATGCTCAACATGACCTCTTAAAGTGAGAGGTCGGCTGGGCCATTTGCTGAGAGGTTGGCTTGAGGGATGTGTTTGGAATTTCTAAGGTGAGGGGATTTTCTTGTTGTTGCTTCTTCAGAACCTCTAAGAGTGAGGTTAACTTTGACTTTGATAAGGTCAAGGGTGGTGATGGAATCCTCTAAAAGTGAGAGGATGGACTTTGGAATTGGTTTACGGGATTTGTCCAAGAGGGAATTTTTGTTGCTTCTTCTCGCGAGTTTGTTGTGATTTCAGCAGGTAACTTGATCATGATAGGACCTTCACTCGATATCTCGTTTTCACAACCTTTCGGCAGATAACTTGATCACGATAGGACTTTCACTCGATGTCTCATTTTCACAACCTTTGGGAGGTTCACTTCGGGGTGATTTTTTTTTTTTTTTAAACACCCTCTTATCGAGAAAGGCCTTCGGATTTGTTTGCTCGCGATAGCCCCTAGTGTATGCCTTAGGATGATTTTACCTTTTCCTTCTTGGGTTTGGAGGTGGTCCCTTCGAGGGAGCCCCTTGCATTCCGCCTTTCTTGAGCTTGGAGGTGATTACTTCCTTTGTGAGTCGAGGGAGCCCCTAGTATGGGCTTCTTCCTTAGGGTCTCAAAACTTGTCGATCTTGAAATGAAAGGGTATTATTTAGTGAGGATAAGGTTATGGCTTCCTATGGTGAGAGGTTTAAGCTTCAATTGCTACTGGATGGCATTCTCAAAAGAGTATTTAAAATAAATGCAAACTCATTTAACCGACTTATTAAGTAAGGCAGAATGTATTCGGACCATGAGAAAGATATGTGAGCATATTCAATGAAAGCTTATCGATCAAAATGGAAAATCGTAGGAGACGCGAGATTGGGGGTTGGTGAGCCCCAAGTTGATATTCATGCAGCACTTGTGAAGGATAGGAACAACTCCTTGCATTTTCTTTAAATTGCAGTGGCGTGAGCAGCTATTTTCTGATGATGAGCAACAACGGTCTTTGTGCTTGTCTTGACCATATGGAAAGGAGGTCAAGTGGGGGAGAGTGTATGAAAAGTGTATGGTGGAGTATGGAGAGAGTGTATGGAGATGGTGTATGGAGATGGTGTATAGAGATGGTGTATAGAGATGGTGTATAGAGATGGTGTATGGAGATGGTGTATAGAGATGGTGTATAGAGATGGTGTGTATGAAGAAGGAACGGTGAGTTGTTTACTCCAATCAAAGCATTCATTCATTGTTTACTTTATTAGCCGGTGAGTTTATCAGTGAGATTAGCAACCAAGTGATAATTATAAATAAAACAATTCTTCTTGAAAGTAATGCGAGATTATGTCTAAGTCTAGAGAGAAAAGAAAGAAAGACTCTTTTATTATTGAAGCAACTAGTTCAAAGTGGACATTACATATCAATGCCCAAAATGGAAGTAAAAAAGACACACTAGAACCTACAAGACTGAATGAATCTAAATCCTTCCTTGAAGTACGAGGGCTTCTTCATTAATGAGGCCTTGGGTCTTCCCTTGGTTGATCAATCTTTGAATTGAGCGTTTCAGTTGCACACATTTGTCAGTGGTATGCCCAGCGTACTTGTGGTATCTGCAAAACTTGGATGTATCTAAGTCTTCCTTTGGGTTAATAGGCTTGTAGTTCTCGAGCGGCTCGATCAAATTCTTTCCCACCAAAATGTCGAAGAACTCACCCACAGGCATTCCTAAGTCATCAAAATGTTCCTTGTTGATCTTCTTCTCGGGTATTGATGCCTTTAATTGGTTGGTAGCCACAGCAGGCATCCTGAATGAGAAATTCTGATGTGTAGGACCATAAGGGGAACCATAAGCATGTGGATGATAGGGACCCCGGAATTGAATAGGGGGAGGAACTCTTCTCAAGTATTCCTGAATGTAAGACAAATGGTGCTGCTCAATTTCATGCATGTCTTTGAGGAGGTTGATCACTCCCAACCTCATGTTTGAGACTTCTTTGAGGGCTTCAATGCTTTTCTCCAGAGACATGATGTGGAATTCTGTAAGAACATATGGCGGAGTCAAGCCAATGAGTTGAATTAGATTCATAATTAATCTTAAGGCATCCTTGAGAAAATATTTGACCTCCACAATTTTGAGTTTGACCAGGCTGAAGTTGCCTACGTAACCCTTACCATTTAAGGTATGAGTCTCAGGTCATCGTAGTTCGAGGGGGCCCCGATTGATGATACAACCAGGGTTAAGTTTAGAGAAAGAGAGAGGATGAATGTAAAAGAGTTCGTTTGGTGAAAAAAGGAGAGGAAGATGACTCGATCCTTGGTCAAATATAAGTGAGGGTGATCTAGACGAGCTAATCAGACTTGGATGAGAATTGGTCTTGGGTGGTCTTTAGATGGTGGTTTGATCTAGATGGGTCGAGAGAGGTTTGATCTAGGTGGGTCTTTGGCTGAAGGGTGCTAGAGATAAATGATCTAAACTATGGATGGTTTTAAGACTAAGGGAGCAAACTGCGAATGGTTCAAGAGGTAAGAGGTAGAACTTTGAAGGGTCCTAACTTGAAGGATGTAGACCGTGGGTGGTCAAAGGTAGAGGAATGGACCATGGATGGTCCAAGAGACGAGGGGTGGACCTCGAAGAGTCTCAGGTGGAAGGGTGGACCTTTAATGGTCCTAGATGGAGAGAGTGGACCTCGAAGGGTCCTAAATTGAGGAGTGGACCTCGAAGGGTCCTAAATTGAGGAGTGGACCTTGAAGGGTCCAAGAGAAGAGGAGTGGACCTTGAAGGGTCCAAGAGAAGAAGAGCAGACCTTGAAGGGTCCAAGATATGAGGAGTGGACCTTGAACGGCCCAAGATATGAGGAGTGGACCTTGAACGGTCCAAGATATGAGAAGTGGACCTTGAATGGTCCAAAATTGGGAGAGTGGACATAGTATAGGAAGTGCACCACGAAGGGTCAAAGAGTGGACCTTGAACGGTCCAAGATAGAGAGACTGGACCTAGGGCGGTCCGCAGTAGAGGGTGTGGGCCTTGAAGGGTCCAAGAAGTAAAAAGCGGACCTCGGAGGGTCCTAGAAATGGAGAGTGGACCTCGGAGGGTCCTAGAAATGAGGAGCGGACCTCGGAGGGTCCTAGAAATGAGGAGCGGACCTCGAAGGGTCCTAGAAATGAAGAGTGGACCTCGGAAGGTCCTAGAAATGAAGAGTGGACCTCGGAGGGTCCTAGAAATGAAGAGTGGACCTCGGAAGGTCCTAGAAATGAAGAGCGGACCTCGGAAGGTCCTAAAAATGAAGAGCGGACCTCGGACGGTCCTAAAAATGAGGAGCGGACCTCGGAGGGTCCTAAAAATGAGGAGCGGACCTCGGAGGGTCCTAAATATGAAGAGGGGACCTCGGAGGGTCCTAAAAATGAGGAGGGGACCTCGGAAGGTCCTAAAAATGAGGAGCGGACCTCGGAGGGTCCTAAAAATGAGGAGCGGACCTCGGAGGGTCCTAAAAATGAGGAGCGGACCTCGGAGGGTCCTAAATGAGGAGCGGACCTCGGCAGGTCCTAAAAATGAGGAGCGGACCTCGGAGGGTCCTAAAAATGAGGAGCGGACCTCGGAAGGTCCTAAATGAGGAGCGGACTCTGAAGGTCCTAAATGAGGAGCGGACCTCTGAGGGTCCTAAATGAGGAGCGGACCTCGGAGGGTCCTAAAATGAGGAGCGGACCTCGAAGGTCCTAAAATGAGGAGCGGACCTCGGAGGGTCCTAAAAATGAGGAGCGGACCTCGGAGGGTCCTAAAAATGAGGAGCGGACCTCGGAGGGTCCTAAGAATGAGGAGCGGACCTCGGAAGGTCCTAAGAATGAGGAGCGGACCTCGAAAGGTCCTAAAAATTAGGAGCGGACCTCGGAAGGTCCTAAAAATGAGGAGCGGACCTCAAGGTCCTAAAAATTAGGAGCGGACCTCGGAAGGTCCTAAAAATGAGGAGCGGACCTCGGAGGGTCCTAAAAATGAGGAGCGGACCTCGGAGGGTCCTAAAAATGAGGAGCGGACCTCGGAGGGTCCTAAAAAATGAGGAGCGGACCTCGGAGGGTCCTAGAAATGAGGAGCGGACCTCGGAGGATCCTAAGAATGAGGAGCGGACCTCGGAAGGTCCTAAAAATGAGGAGCGGACCTCGGAGGAGCGGACCTCGGAGGGTCCTAGAAATGAGGAGCGGACCTCAGACGGTCCTAGAAATGAGGAGCGGACCTCGGACGGTCCTAGAAATGAGGAGCGGACCTCGGCGGGTCCTAAAAATGAGGAGCGGACCTCGGAAGGTCCTAAAAATGAGGAGCGGACCTCGGAGGGTCCTAAAAATGAGGAGCGGACCTCGGAGGGTCCTAAAATGAGGAGTGGACCTCTGAGGGTCCTAAAAATGAGGAGCGGACCTCGGAGGGTCCTAAAAATGAGGACCGGACCTCGGAGGGTCCTAAAAATGAGGAGCGGACCTCGGAGGGTCCTAAAAATGAGGAGCGGACCTCGGAGGGTCCTAAAAATGAAGAGCGGACCTCGAAGGGTCCTAGAAATGAAGAGCGGACCTCGGAGGGTCCTAGAAATGAGGGATAGTTAAGCACTTTATTTACAAAAAAGCACTTTATTTTATAGACCCTACTCTTGGTTGGAAGGGATACCCTTTTTTCGCAACTAACTAAATGTCCTAAAGTGGTGGATCCTAACGACTAATCGTCTCATATAGACATTTAAGATGATATTTATGGGAAGTACCACAGACCTATGATAAGACAAGATCTTTTAACAAGCACTTGACTTTACATGGCACATCCTTTTAAAAAGGAAATCAAATTTTTTGTGCTCTTTTCTCTCTATAGATCTTGACTTATCACTGATTCGTAGTGACTCAACATAAAGACCTTATTAATTGTCTACATGAAAAAGCTAGTCAAACCAACCGGTCCCAAGGAGTGTATTCTTAGCAAAGTGGGTGACACAAGGGTTAGATTTCAGGCTCCCACCGTGCAGCCGAAGCGCACTGATGAGTGGATGGCCAAGTGAGACTCGGAAGGGAGGCAACATGATCACCACACTTCCCGCACTTTGGCTTCTCCGAAGGGTTAAGGGGTAGCCGTGGCAGGTGACACGGACTCTAGTGGTAGTGTGAGGTAAAAAGTCTAATTCTTTTTTTTTTTAGGAAAAAAGAGAAAGATTTTTTATGAGATGCATGCATGCAATGCAACAGTTAAGAATAGGAGAAAAAGAAAAAGGAAGTAAAACACAACACCATACAAGAAAACGAAAGTCTGACCCACTTAGTTTGAAAAAATTTCAAAAACAGTCCCCAGCAGAGTCGCCACTGTGAATACCCCGTCCCGATGCAACGCGCATTCGGAAGTTTGAAATAAATAATTATATAAAGTCGGACCGAAATGGGATATTCATTTAGTGACACTCGATTTAAACTATATTAAAATATTAATTTAAATTTGAGAGTCGCCACGCCACTTTGATATAGCCCAAAGCTTTGAAAAAAGGCTAAACAGTTAATTGGGTTCGGGGGTCAAGTTACAACAGAAGAAGAAACGTTATCACTCCTATTACCCGACGAATCGGTCTTTCTAGCATGTGGGGTGTTGGTTGTGTGCGGTGTTTACAGGAATAGATAGAAGAAACGGGATCATGCATAAGGAGGAGGGGAGAGAAAGAATTTATTGATGATCACACCCTAGAACCTTTGAGTTAGGCCCTCGGAAGGTGCACTAATCAACGTTCATCCTTGGGGGATTGTTGATCATGGGATAATTATAACTAAGGTGGAAGGAAAGAAATAGTTCCTAGATCTATTGGGTTTCTTGGCGAAACCCTAGATCATCCTCGGCTATTGCATATTTAAATATATTAAAACAACCCTAAATCTAGCATATATGACATAAGCAAGAAATAAAGTAATTAAAATACTAAGCATGCAAATAATAATAATAAAGACAATAATAATAAAGACAGAAAAAATAAACAGAAGACTTACCTAATGATGGCAAGGCTTTTGGATCGAATCTATGAAGATTCGAAGAACGGGCTTGATAAAATATTTAGACTTAGAAAACTCGAGTTTAGTCTCAAGTTTTCTATGGAGGAAACCTCAAGTTTTGTCTTGAGTTTTCCGTAGAATAATTCTGTGTTCAAAGTGTGAGGCGGAGTGGGGTTTATATAGTGAAAGGAATTGGAGAGGAAAAGGTACGGAACTGATGTGGGAAAAGGGAGATGGCCGATCGGCCAATTGTTTCCTGGCCCAAATTCTGCCTTGGAATGGCCGTGGCCCCAATCTTGCAATGGCCTTGTCCGGCCCCAAATGGCTTTCCCTTGGCCCCAATTCCATGAAGTCCTGGCCCATGAATGCCTTGGAATGGCCGGCCATCCCTTGAAAGCCCCGGCCACTGCCTTGGCCACAATTAATACCAATATTTATTCGTTTCGTCCCGCGATCTTGCAGTCGCATTTTGACCACTTTAATGACTTCTTTTGCACTTCGCTCTTTGGAATTTTATCTTTCATTTAATCCCAGAAATTTTTATATATCAAATTCGTCCAAAATTTCCATATTTCCCGCTTAGTCCCTGAATTTTCCATAAATTCCAATTTGGTCCAAAAAGCTTCCAAGTGCCAATTTAGTCCCAAATTTTCCCGAATTGCGCTTCAGTCCCTGTACTCATTAAAACATTTTTTTCGAACCGGGTACTAACAGGTCCCCGTGGACGCAACCCCAGACAAAGTCATTCAGATGATTGGCAACATCCACTATGGCAACATTATCACCTTCACAGATTTGGACCTTCCAAAATTTGGGGCTGATCACAATGAGCCGCTCTACATCACGTGCACTGCTGACGAGCGTCGCCTTCCCCGCGTGTTGGTAGACGGAGGTTCCGGAATTAATGTCTTGCCCGCCAAGATGATGGACCTGCTTGACATCAAGCCCACAAATTTGAAGCCTTCAGTCCACACTGTCAAGGCCTATGACTCTACTTCCCGTACAGTTCTTGGGGTCGCTACTCTTAATATCTGGTTCGGCAAGCGGATGATCCCCACCGAATTCCAAGTGTTGGACATTCCAATCACTTTCACAGCCCATCCTCAAAGCGTCCCCGGCCGCATCAAATCAATGGCGTGGCATCCACCCTTCATCGCTGCCTCAAGTTCATGCAAGGCAATGAGCTAACCACAGTCTACGGCGACAGCGTCACCACCGAGGGGACCAGCACCAACACCAGCTGACATCAAGGAAAACAAAAGGCTCGCCCGCACCAAGGCAGCAGCCCGCAAAAGGGGAACCTCCGACGGCACACCCAACCTCCGACCTCACAGTTTCGACCTCACTCATTACTTCACCAAGGGAACCAACAGCAGAACTAAGGGGACCGACAAGGGAACCGACAGCAGAACTGAGGGGACCGACAAGGGAACCAACAGCGAACCGAGGGGACCGACAATGAACCGACAGCAGAATCGGAGGGGACCGACAGTGGAACTGATGAAGATGAGAAAGAAGCAGTGATAGTCAGCATAGAGACAACAGAAAGGATGAAACAGCTAGCACGGGACCTCAAGCGTTTCAGAGGACTCAAGGCGAATCCGATTAGGGGAGCGTTCCTCGACATCACTTCTCTACCTGGACCAACTGCCACCACAGTCCATCACGAGTACACATTCAAGGGTATCCCGGATACGGAAGAGCAACTCAAGGTACTCTTCACGGGAAACAGATTATTCTGATCAGCCGCCGAGGCCACATTCGAGACAGTAACTCCAAAGCAGAAGGATCCAGAATTCATAGAAGACGCTCTCGCGGACCAAATGGCAGAGTCTTTTTGAAGAAGTCATGGAGGTGCCAAACCTGATTGACCTGAGCTCCGGAAACAGCATGATCGCCATGATTGGGACAGCAGAAGCCAAGCCTCTCGATCCCCGAACCCTCATCAAGCATCCAGCAATGCCACTGAAGAATTGGGTAACTCACCGGACCAAGGGCAAGCCACACAGAAATGGAAGACAAGTTGGGCCTGCACCCACATCTCCCTAAACCCGGTCTCAAACCCTCTGAGTCAGTCCTTGTAAAAGTCCAGTCCTCTGAGTCGTCCAACGGCCTTACGCCGGAAGACTATGATAATGTAGCCAACCATGTATTTCCGTTCTCGTTTAATGAAAAGTCTGACTTTTCGGATTATCCTCTCATTGCCACTTTAACAACTGATAAGTTAACAAACAACTTAAAAGACGTTAATAACTCAATTGATAAAGAAGCAGACACATTAAATGAACAATACATTAAAGAATTTCTCAAGCGTGTAGTTGATCAAGAGGACAACCGGGCCCAAGCTTCCGAAGAGGTTATGACCAAAGTGAACCTGGGGTCAGTGCAAGAGCCTAAAGAGACACAAGTGGGCAGTTTCTTCGCCGATGCAGAAAAAGAATCCCTGATAAGCCTCCTCCGGGAGTATGTTGACGTGTTCGCCTGGTCATACTGTAACATGCCAGACTCGATCCCTCGATCGTGGAGCACAGAATTCCCCTGGATCCCGAATCCAAGCCTGTCAAACAGAAGATGCGCAAGATCAAGCCAGAGTGGTCCTTGCAAGTTAAGGAAGAAATTGAGAAAATGCTCCGAGTTGGTTTCATCAGAGTGATTGAGTACCCGACTTGGCTCTCCAATATCATGACGGTCCCCAAGGCCAATGAAAAGGTCAGATGCTGTGTGGATTTCCGGGATCTCAACAAGGCCAGCCCTAAAGATGATTTCCCACTGCCTAACATCGACATGCTGGTCGACACCACGGCAAATTTCGAAGTAAAATCCTTCTTGATGGGTTCGCTGATACAACCGCATCAAGATGTCCGAGGAGGATCAAGCCAAAATCGCCTTCACACTCCGTGGGGACATACGCTACACGGTCATGCCGTTCGGTCTAAAGAACGCCGGGCTACTTACCAGAAGGCCGCAATGTACCCTCTTCCATGACATGATTCACAAGGAAATCGAAGTATATGTCGACGACATGATCATCCACTCCGCAGGATCGAGACATGCAACACATGACAGATCCTTGAGAAAGTTCTTCAACAGACTCGAGTAAAACACTCCATGAGATTGAACCTGCGAAGTGCACCTTCGGCGTCAAGCGTGGCAAGGTACTTAGGGTACATGGTCACGCAAAGGGGTATCGAAGCCGATCCCAAGAAAATCAAGGCCATTATCGACATGAAGCCGCCTCGCACTTTGACAAAGTGAAGAGCTTCATGGGAAGACTTCAAGACATCGGGCCGCTTCATCAACCAGCTTGACATCTCTCTGCGAGCCCATGTTCAAACCGATGAAGAAGAATGCCGACATCAACTGGGACTCTGAGTGCCAAAACGGCTTTCGAGAAAATCAAGACCTACTTGGTGAATCCCCGATTCGTGCCCGCCACATGAAGACAAGCCACTACTCCTATATCTCGACTGCAATGTACACGTCAATCGGAGCAATGTTGGCACAAGAGCGTAAAGATTCTAAAGTTGAGCATGCAATCTACTTCGTAAGCCGGAAGCTTCAAGGAAGTGAACTCAGCTACTTAGCGTTAGAGAAAACTTGTACCGCCTTGGTATGGGTAGTCGGGAAACTGAAACACTAAATGCAGTCACATTCAGTGCTCCTGGTCTCCAAAATGGACCCCGTCCGATATCTCTTTGACAAGGCCATCCCTGTCAATGCGACTAGCCAAGTGGTCATTCTTCCTGGCTGAGTTCGACATCAAGTACATGGTCAGAAAGTCAACAAAGGGCAGAGTAATGGCAGATCAGCTGGCAAACTTCCCAAGCAGTGAACCTAAGGGTCCTTATCCGCAGTTTCCGGACGACGGAATCTTTTCACTCGACAGCGCAAACCGCTGGCAACTCTTCTTTGATGGGGCAGCCAACAAGAAGGGGAATGGTATTGGAATGCTCCTTGTCGATCCCAAGGACGAGCACACTCCCATAGCCATCAAGCTAAATTTTGAAACAACCAACAATGCAGCAGAATACGAAGCCTGTGCAGTCGGTCTGGAAGCCGCCCTCGAGCGCAACATCTCAGAACTGGATGTATACGGAGACTCAACATTGATCATCAATCAAGTGTCCAAAAAATGGAAGACGGTAGATTCTGGCCTCCAGAAGTACCACGCGTACATGGAGGAGCTCATTGCTCAGTTCAAGGACATCTCTTTTCATTATTTGCCAAGAGACAGGAACCGCTTCACAGACGCCCTGGTAACCCTCGCCTCTCTTGTCGAAATTCCCGATGGGAAAGCAGTAAAACCCCTCAGAATAGGCAGACGGGAAACACCCGCCTATTGCTGTGAGATCGATATAAAAAAGGAAACGATCGACGAACCCTGGTACAATCAAATATACCAGTACCTCCAAAACGGAGAAGCTTCCTTCACAAATGAAGATGGAAAATACAAAGAAGGGATCAAAGCCAAAAACATGATGGCATTAAAATGCCTGGCATCCCATTTCGTCATTCTGGGGGGTATGTTGTACAAGAAGCGCCACCAAGGGCCACTCCTTCGGTGTGTAAACAAAGAAAAAGCAAGCGAGCTTATGAACGAAGTTCACAACGGAACCTGCGGTCCGCACATGAATGCCCGAGCATTGACACATATCATTCTCCATATGGGATACTATTGGATATCAATGGAAACAGACTGCATCCAGTTCGTCCGAAGCTGCGACAAATGTCAACGGTTCTCCAACCTCAATCACATCCCTCCTCATGAACTCTATTGCATGACTACACCATGGCCTTTCGACACATGGGGAATCGATATCATCGGCAAGATCACTCCACATGGGAGCAATGGTCACGAGTTCATCCTAGTCGCAGACGACTACTTCACCAAATGGGTAGAAGCCAGATCGTACAAGGTACTGAATTCTAAGAAGGTGGCCGAGTTCATCAAAGAGAACATCATGTGCCGATACGGAGTGCCCAACGAGATCATATCCGACAACGGGACTCATTTCGAAGGAGATTGCGACCAACTTCTGACCGAATTCAGAGTCACGCGTCACAAATCTTCTCCTTACAGACCACAAACAATTGGTGCAGTAGAGGCAGCCAACAAGACTCTCGCCATGATAATCAGGAAGATGACCACCAGAGGTCGGGACTGGCCCGAAAAGCTACATCTAGCCCTCTGGGGATATCGAACATCAGTCAGAACCGCCACAGGGGAGACTCCGTTCGCACTTACCTACGGAATGGAAGCAATGTTGCTCGTGGAATTGGAAATTCCATCCCTCCGAGTCCTCTTGGAAAACGGGATCAATGAAGTCGAATGGCTACAGATCCGTCACGACGAACTTGCTCTACTCGACGAGCGCAGATTGAAAGCCATGGAACACACTCGTACCTACCAGAGCAGAATGGCCCGAGCATTCGACAAGAAAGTCAAGATCCGAGACACCAGAGAAGGCGACTTAGTGCTAAAGGAAAAGCCTCCTACGCACACCAATCCCCTCGGAAAGTGGGAGCCTACCTGGATAGGACCTTTCGTGGTACAAAGAATCTTCTCCGGAGGAGCCATGAAGTTAGCAGACATGGATGGGAACCCTTTCGTTAACCCCGTGAATGGAAGCAAGCTCCACAGATACTTCGTTTGAGGAAGAGCACGAGTCAACTCTCCTTCCCCATACACCACCCCTCAGTAAAATTAAAGTGCTAAAAGAGTAATACCCAACTGGATACATTCCCGCTAATGATCCAGGTAAAAAACAGGGTCGCACTTCTTTTGTCTTCGTTTTTCTCAAATTCACCTAAAAGTGTCGAACTACGGTGACCTGAGCCCCTTAGTCCAACTATAAAAGGGGAACGTAGGCAGCCATCATTGGTTCGGTCTAAAAAAAAAATACAATAAGCAACAATTGCTTGTGTTTCGAAAAACACTTTTCATTTAACCTACAAATTCATTAAGGTTAAAACAATCTTTGATGAGTTCAAGCACGGTCAACTCTTGACTCGCTACACGCTAGCAAAACTACAATAAAACATTAATCAGTTAATGTGTCTGCAATGACAATGGATGGATACTCTGGACAGCAAGGTCAACCTAGTTTCCCAAACTTTGTCCTTCATCCTTCTTCCCCTTCCCTTTCCCCCGGCGAGTGTTCTTCACCTTCACAGGGAATATTCCGGTAGTCCTTCTACCTGGCTCAGGGACCCTTCCCGACGCCTCCGTCAAACCTGTAGCTGTCAACGTAGCCCTTTCCCTAGCTCTGTCTCGAGCTGCCTCACTTCGAGCCATCATGATCGTGCTTTGATTGGCCTCCCGATCAGCATTGGCCTCATAGTCAGCCATGTCGTTCCCAGTACGATTACCAGGGTTAGCCCCCGCTTCAGTCCTCCTCAAGGTCGAGCTGTCAAGGTGATCAGCACCCAACAACTCATCCCGTCTCCCCAAGATAGCCATCTGTGTCTCCCCTATACACTCCTCGTACCAGTTCAGATACTGCGTCGACAGAATAGTGCCCCCTCTCCGGTGAAAGAGAACCCTGGCAGGAAAGGACATGTATTGCCACCACCGCGTGAGCAGCAATAGCGTCGAAGGATCTTCCATCAGCAGAGATCCCACCTCAAAGGTAGCAGCATGAACTAAACCCGTCAATGGCACCTGCTCCAGCCCGTACTGTCGCAGAACCAACGATGGAATGTAGAAGGACGTCTGAGACAGCCCCGGCACTCTGACAACTAATAGACCCTCCTGAGCGGTCCGACAAGTCTGTAACTTCCAGTGGGGAACCCACCATCGCAAGTGATGCGTGCGGAGTCTGGCCATCCAGAGCTCCAGCTCAGCCTGATTGCCCCCAATCACCAGAGGACGTCGAGAGAAGGACCAAGCGTCACAAGACATTGGCACCTCAGGCATCATCTGAAGTCTCTCCCTCAACCACATAGTAAGCATAGCGGGACTCCCTTCCCACATGTATCGGCTGCCGGTCGCCATCCGACCTATGCCCAGGAACGTCTCGCCTGCAACTGACCCAACGGCACGATGTCTCCCCATTCCGGCCTTTGCCTCACCAGTCCGATTACCGTGATGGCATACACCCAGGGACGTGAACGTAAACAGAGTAGCGATCGCGCACAGAGCAAACGCGTCCCACGCGAAGACGCTCCCCTCAACTCCGACAAATCTATCAGGCAGTCCTGAAATGTCAATATAATCAGTGTTCAGTATCAGCATCCCGTATGCTTCTCCAGTCGAGATACCGAGCAGAGACACTAGCTTCTCAACAGTGGCCATGCCACCAGCATACGGAAGAACTAGCTGTTCCATCTCAGGTCCTCCCAGAATGGCCCAGAAATCTTCAAACGTAGGAGTGATCTCGTTGTACGAAAAGTTGTACACATTCCTCCGTACTGTGAATGTGTGCCCAAATTTTGTTTATGGAATTCACGCGAGTTTGAAATACATCCGAGTTTATTTGAAAAACGGAGTCGCCACACCATTTTGATTACCTCAAAACTTTGAAAAAAGGTTTTTTGTGGGTTCGGAGGTTAAGTTACCTCTTGGGAAGAACGGGTCGTCGTTCACCCAAGGTGCCTTGCCGGAGCAAGTCTCCCAAGATTTCATTAATCGTGCTTGCTTGCGTGCTTTCTTGTGAAAATAAGGGGGGGAATGTCCCAAGTTGTCTTCCGGACGTACAAACCATTGGTTGGTTGTTGCTCGGGATTTCTTGGAATTTATGTATTCGGGATTATGATCCCGTCCTCATCTTGGACTTGTGATCATCGCATTTTGACCTCGGGACTTGCGTGATCAAGAAAATGTCTCTTTTTATAGTCAAAGATGAGGTTCCTTAGGAAGGAATGTCCTTAGCCCATCAATCCTACGCTTTAAGACGGTCGAGCTCGTATAGATGCTTCTTACTCTTTCTTAAGCGATAATTGGAGATATAGGGTTCAAGGTTGTTCCTTTCTAAAGAAATCATGAACCTTTAATGGAAGGAACGATGTAAAGATAGGATCTTTTACACCGGTCCGTTCCAAGGTTGCTAATGGGGACATGGGGAAATGCATGATAAAAATGACACTTTAATGAAAAAATGACATTTTTGGGTTGCAAATGATGCTTTTTGGTTTAAAGAAATGATCTTTATTGCAAATGATGCATTTTGAATGTAAAGACGTGATTTTTATGCAAAGGATGCATGAAAAGGGATTTTGAATGCAAAGGATGCATTTTTATTGAAAAGATTGGATTTTTATATGCAAAGGATGCATAAAGATGACATTTTTATTTGAAAATGGGGGTTTTAGGTGCAAAGGATGCACCTTTATTGATAAAGACTACATTTTTAATGGCAAATGATGCCTAATGCATGAAAAAGGGGAAGGGAGAATATAAAGATATGATCTTTAATCTACCAAGTCCCAAGCAAGATAAAAGCAATGCAATGAGCAATTATAGAGCAATTAAGATGCAAGGTTAGGGCGTGCGAGGTTACCAATGGCTTCCTTTTCTTATTTGGATGAAGCTAGGAGGAGATGTTGATCTTGGATCTTCAAGGAGGAGGGAGGTAGCTTCTTGGCCTTCTTCTTCACCTTCTTGAACTTTCAGCAGCCCTTGAGAGTATTCTTCACGTATTATGTGTGTGGGTATGTTTTTGTCATGATTGAAATGGGTAGAGGATGCCTCTATTTATAGGTAATCTGGAGGAAGCGAATGAAGCCGTGCGGCCAGAGGTCTTGAGCTAATGCAGCCGTGCGGCATTATCCACAATGACTCAGCACTTCTAGAACCATGCAAGGTGGCATTATTCTAGAACTTTTCCTTAATTAAGAAAAACGTGTTTCTTAATTAAGAAGCATCCCCTTCAGCCCTTTTTTAATTTAGAACAGTTCCGGAATGTTCCCGGAACACTAGGAAGGTCTGGGGAATTACCGGAAAATTTACCGAAATTGCCGGAAAATTTAACCGGAAGGCATGAGCCAGATTTGGGTACTTACAGAAGCCCCTCGGCAACGTCACTTGCAAGGCGAGTGGGGTTGTCGATAAAAAAGAATCCGATCTGGCGAATGCCGAGACGGATTGGATGACCGAAGTGGTCGAGTGGCTGAACCTTCGGAAGGCTACCTACGTATCCCGAGTGGGGAATCAAGCCAGGCCGTAGTTCGGAATAGGATCCGCTGAGGAATGGAGAAGAGAGAAATGGTCTCTTGCTAGGGAAATAGAAGAGAAAATGACCTAAGAGGTCAAGCAATTGGTCGGATAACAAAGTCTCTATGAGGGACTATTTCATCACTGAGGAGTGACGAAGGAACAGGGGTGACCAAAGTGGTCGGATGGCTAGACCTTTTATAAAAGGCTACCTACGTATCCCGGAGGAATCAAGCCTTGATCGTAGTTCAAGCATCACTAGATAGGTTAAGAACGATGTCTAGGATCCTTGAGGTTTTGACAATTAATGGAGGTTGTCACCTGATTGACAATTAATGGAGGTTGTCACCTGATTGACAATTAATGGAGGTTGTCACCTGTTTGACAATTAATGGAGGTTTTCACCTGATTGACAATTAATGGAGGTTGTCACCTGATGAAACTAGAGCTTACGACATTATCTCTTTTTGACAGAGATAGAGGGAACTAAAGCTAGATGACGTTATTTCTTTATGACGGAAATAACGGAGACTAAAGCTTACGGCGCTATCTCTTTTTGACAGAGATAGAGGGAGCTAAAGCTTGAATGACGTTATTTCTTTATGACGGAAATAACGGAGACTAAAGCTTACGGCGCTATCTCCTTTTGACAGAGATAGAGGGAGCTAAAGCTTGAATGACGTTATTTCTTTATAACGGAAATAACGGAGACTAAAGCTTACGGCGCTATCTCCTTTTGACAGAGATAGAGGGAGCTAAAGTTAAGAATGACGTTATTTTTTTATGACGGAAATAACGGAGACTAAAGCTTACGGCGCTATCTCCTTTTGACAGAGATAGAGGGAGCTAAAGCTTGAATGACGTTATTTCTTTATGACGGAAATAACGGAGACTAAAGCTAACGGCGCTATCTCCTTTTGACAGAGATAGAGGGAGCTAAAGCTTGAATGACGTTATTTATTTATGACGGAAATAACGGAGACTAAAGCTTACGGCGCTATCTCCTTTTGACAGAGATAGAGGGAGCTAAAGCTTGAATGACGTTATTTCTTTATGACGGAAATAACGGAGACTAAAGCTTACGGCGCTATCTCCTTTTGACAGAGATAGAGGGAGCTAAAGCTTGAATGACGTTATTTCTTTATGACGGAAATAACGGAGACTAAAGCTTACGGCTGTAAGTACCCCAATCTGGATCACCCCCTTTCAAACACACGGGAAGCACCGCAGACTCATCAACGCAGTCTCGACCCTCTCAAACCCTCAGCTAAACCAAGGGAGGAGCCTTTCTGGGATAAAAAGGGACAAAAGGACCTTTTGGGAATTTTCAGGAAATTGGAAAAGCAGAAATGGTCCGTACGGACCTCTTTGCTTTAATAATTACTGAATCCCCTTAAAGTCCACAATATTCCCTCAAATCCCGGAAGTAATCATCACTCCCATGCATGGTTGGTCCGTACGGACCTCTTTGCAGCCTAGTTGGTCCGTACGGACCTTCTTGCAAGGGGACACCATAATTACAGAATATTCACCATCATCACATATTCCCTCAAATCGAGGAAAACAAAGATTCTGGTTTACCTAGGAGGTCCGTACGGACCTTCTTGCACGAAATTTTTTACTATAAATAGAGGGCTCCCCCTCCTCATTTTCACACACCTCCCACTTCTCTCTTCCTCCCTAAGCCTTCAGGCTTCCCCTCTAAGTCCTCTCGAGGCACTCCCGGCCCCTTTCGGATCCTTCCGAGGCCTTCCGAGCTCCCTTGTGGTGCTCCGAAGCCTCTCCGAGCGCTCCCGCGACGCTCCCGCGCTGCCCCGAGGCACTCTCGAGGTACTCTGAGGCCCCTCGTGGTACTCCGAGGCCTTGCCTGGTCTTTCCCACGGTGTCCCGGCTCTTTCCGAGTCAAACCGGCGATCTCAAACCACGCCGAACCTCTGCCCGAATCCAGCCAACGATTCCAACGCACGCCGAACCTCTGCCCGAGTGATCCCGACGATCCCCACGCACGCCGAACCTCTGCCCGAACGCAGCCTGCAACCTCAACTCACGCCGAAACTCTGTCCGCAGACAACCGGCATCTCCCGAAGCAATCCCGATCCGTATCGAAACGCTACTCCGACCTCAAACACTATTCCTCAGCGGAAGACAGACACGAACCAACATTGGTAAGGCTTCCTTCCTACATTATTTCAATGCATTTCAATACATAGTTGTAACGATGTCGCCAAAATTTTTTTTTTGAATACGGAGTCGCCACGCCATTTTTGTTTTAAGGGCCAAAACTTTGAAAAAAGCCCGAGATCAGAGATTTAGGTTCGGAGGTCATGTTACGCGTCGGGAAGGACGTTAGTGTGCACCCGACGCGCCTCGCAAAACGAGTCTTCCAAACATTTGAAAATCCTTTTGTTGTGTGTGTGTGTGTGTGTGTGTGTTTTGACCAAAATAATTTGAAACTGGGAAAAGTAAAAATTGGGATCTCTTTTTAAGACTTTAAACTGATCCCATGATTTTTTGGAGAATTTTTGGTTTGAGATTTGGTACTCAAAAAACCTTTTGAAGTTGAGAAGTCACTTCTGCCAGAATGAAAAAGGCAGCAGACACCTGATTTTGAAATGGATTCAAGGGTCCTAAAACTTCATAATCTGGATAAACTCAGAGAATGAAAGTTTCTCTAGACTCCTTGAATAAGCTTTGTGCGAAAGAATTTTCCATTTTGGAGAAGATTTGAGGGGTCAAAAACTTCTGGAAACCTCAGATATGAGATCTGGATCTCCAGAAGCTGATGAACTAGCCTCTGAAAGAAAATTTGAAAGGAGGAGTTTTACTCACCCAAAAAATAAAGTAAAAATATGTATGGAAAGTTCTGGATGTTGGATACAAAAAGTGTTTTGTAGTCAACACCAAATTCCACGTTTATCTGTGTCCAAAAATTAAGACCATGGACTGAGGTCTGAGGAAATTGCTACTGGACAGCAACTTCTCAAGAGAGAAAATGTGATTTAAAAAGGGGGTTTTGCATCCATGCTTGTCCCCATTTCCCTAGGTTTTGGTTAGTGATCACTAGACATTTTAGTGGTGAATCAACTATACCAAACCATCCTTGGGGTACATTAGGACTAAGCATTTCATTTGCTTGGGGAGGGGGATTTTACCCTTTGAAATCAAGATTTAGTGCTTGAAAATGGTTTTTTAGGGTTTTGAAAAGGTGTTTTTGCAAGTAAGCAAGAAAAACTTTGAAAGACAATGTTGATCTTTGTAGAAGATCATCCATGGAGATGGTCTTCCATGGTGATCTTCTTAGATCTAAAGCAAAATGATGAAAGAACTACATTTTGTAGTTTGAAGATGCATGCATGGATGAGATTTAGGGTTAGGAGAAGGAGGGTTTACCAATCTTCTTTGTGTTCTTGAGCTTTTGGCTTGAGTGTATGAGTGTTTAAGGCTTAAATATGATAGTGAGTGGATGAGTGTGAGTTGGGAAAGATTGGAGAGAAAATGGTGACAATTCTTGAAGAATTCTCACTGTTTTCTCTCTATATTTCGCCAGAGGTTCGGTGCAAAATGTGTTCTTGAGCTTTTGGCTTGAGTGTATGAGTGTTTAAGGCTTAAATATGAGAGTGAGTGGATGAGTGTGAGTTGGGAAAGATTGGAGAGAAAATGGTGACAATTCTTGAAGAATTCTCACTGTTTTCTCTCTATATTTCGCCAGAGGTTCGGTGTAAAATGTGTTCTTCCTTCTTATTTTCGTGACTGGAGGGCTCAATTTATAGCCCTCTGAAAGTAGCAAAGATGTCCGCGCGGACAGGACCTGCAGCGTGCACTGTTCATTAAATGCAGCTGCAGGCTTTGGGCACAAGGAATATTTTTCAAAAATATCAACAGAAAATGTTTTTCAACTTGCTATTTCGGGATTTTCTCAATTCTTTTGCTTTTTGAGATTCCTTCTTTGGTTTATCTTCAAATAGCAATGCCCATTTTACCCTTACTTTGTTAGAAAAGTTAGGATTGTTAGGAATGTTAGTAATTGTTATGACTTTCGTTAATTTTCTAACGAAAAGACTAACAAGCTCAAATTGGAGCACTTACAGTAGCCCCTCGGCGACGGCGCTTTCGAAGGAAGCGGGGTCGTCGATAAGAGTAAGGCTCCATATTTGGCAGGATGATCAAGTGATCGAGTGGCTGAACCTAATGATAGGCTACCTACGTATCCCGAGTGGGAATCAAGCCGGCCGTAGTTCGGGTCTTTGACCCGGGGAATGATGGCGTTTTAGGTGCCTCGAACCTGATGAGCGAGTCCTGCAGTCGATTGCTGGAGAGAAACTCTGCTGGGGATAAGAGATGATCATTTTGATCGGAGGGCTATCCGTTCTGTGGGGATAGGAATGGCCATTTTGGTCGGATGGCTATCCGCTCTGCTGGGGATAGTTGCGATTTATCGCTTTCCTGGTGTTGTTTGTGATGGCGTTTTAGGTGCCTCGAACCTTGGAGATGGCGTTTTAGGTGCCTCGAACCTTGGAGATGGCGTTTTAGGTGCCTCGAACCTTGGGGATGGCGTTTTAGGTGCCTCGAACCTTGGAGATGGCGTTTTAGGTGCCTCGAACCTTGGAGATGGCGTTTTAGGTGCCTCGAACCTTGATGATTTGGGATAGATGGACTTTGGTCTTATGTCTGCTGCCGAAGGATGACCGTTTTGGTCGAGTGGCTGGACCTAATGATAGGCTACCTACGTATCCCTAGTGGGAATCAAGCCGGTCGTAGTTCGAAATCTACTCGAGATTTCGTTGGCTTTCGGGATTCCGTTGACTTCGCTGGGGATTTCGTTAGCCTTGCTGGGGAAAATCGGACGTATTCGTCGGGAAAATCGGTCTTACGTTTTACTGCCGTGAATGATTTTGATGAAAGATACGAGATATCGTTATCTTTCTCGGGGCACTCGGTCTTACGTTTAACTGTCGGGAAGGATTTTGATGAAAGATACGGGATCTCGTTATCTTTCTCGGGGCACTCGATCTTACGTTTTACTGCCGGGAAGGATTTTGATGAAAGATACGGGATCTCGTTATCTTTCTCGGGGTACTCGGTCTTACGTTTTACTGCCGGGAAGGATTTTGATGAAAGATACGGGATCTCGTTATCTTTCTCGGGGTACTCGGTCTTACGTTTTACCGCGGAAGGATTTTGATGAAAGATACGGGATCTCGTTATCTTTCTCGGGGCACTCGGTCTTACGTTTAACTGCCGGGCATAATTTTGATGAAAGATACGGGATCTCGTTTTTCTCGGGCACTCGGTCTTACGTTTAACTGCGGGCATAATTTGATGAAAGATACGGGATCTCGTTATCTTTCTCGGGGCACTCGGTCTTACGTTTTACTGCCGGGAAGGATTTTGATGAAAGATACGGGATCTCGTTATCTTTCTCGGGGCACTCGGTCTTACGTTTAACTGCCGGGCATAATTTGATGAAAGATACGGGATCTCGTTATCTTTCTCGGGGCCCTCGGTCTTACGTTTTTTACCGCTCGGAAGGATTTTGATGAAAGATACGGGATCTCGTTATCTTTCTCGGGGCACTCGGTCTTACGTTTAACTGCCGGGCATAATTTTGATGAAAGATACGGGATCTCGTTTTCTCGGGGCACTCGGTCTTACGTTTAACTGCCGGGCATAATTTGATGAAAGATACGGGATCTCGTTATCTTTCTCGGGGCACTCGGTCTTACGTTTAACTGCCGGGCATAATTTGATGAAAGATACGGGATCTCGTTACCTTTCTCGGGGCACTCGGTCTTACGTTAAACTGCCGGGGATGAAAGATACGGGATCTCGTTATCTTTCTCGGGGTACTCGGTCTTACGTTTAACTGCCGGGAATAATTTTCCTTGAAAGGGGGATGACTTGGGTTAACTTTGGTTAACTTTGTCAAGTTGGGGACTGAATTGCAGAGTCCCGGATTTTTGAAGGGCAAAAGGGTCATTTTGACCCTGACAGTCCTGTCCGCGCGGAGTGGGTTTGAAAATTAGGGGTATTAATGAGGGCCAACGCCCTTCCTCTTCCCCATTCAGTTTTTTCAAATCTTCGAGAGCAGAGGGAGAGAAAGCGTAAAAAAACCGCCATTGTTGGGCAAAAAAGCTTCGAAATCTTCCGATTTTCTTCGATTTTCGAGCAATGGAACACGGGGAAGGTGTTTTTCAAGGCCAAGGACGTGGCCCGGTAGCGGAGAGGCGATTGGAGCTCGTCCGAATGAGGAGGCATTACAATCTTTCGCAATCGGTAGCGGAGGAGCATTACCCCGATGCTTGGCAACATTGGGCTTCGGATCCGCATCTCGAAACGGTATACTTTGAAACCCTTTTGATCCCTTTGTCGATTTTTGCTTGACATTGATTTTTGGGTGATTTGATTTTTTTTTTTTTTGATAATTTCGAAAATGACCATGTTCTTGGCCTTGGATTTTGATTTTGATGCTATGCATGTTGTAATGAGTATATGGGTAACTCAAAATGTGCATTTTGCTTGAGAAAAGAATTAGCATTTTTGCCACATTTTTTTTGTATCCGAAAATTGCATTCGAAAATTGTGATGATGATTTTTTTTTTGAAATTGAATATTTGAATGATGCAATGCATGCATTTTGTTTGGAAAGAATGGGCATTTTGCCAATATGAGATATATGTATGTGTAGGATTTTTTTTTTTGAAAAGTGGGGCGGATTTTTCCTCCCGTTGATTGAATGTAAGATTTTTTTTTTTTAGATGATGCATGTATGCATTTTTTGAAAATGGGACGGAGTTTTTACTTCCGTTGATTCTTTGTATGAATTTTTTTTTTTTGAATGTTGATTGGGATTTGCTGAAAGTTGTTTTCTTTTGTGTGAGAAAAATGGGGCTATGTCCATTGCATGCCGTTATGCTGCCGAATTTTTTTTTGAAATTTTATGATGCATGATGCATGTATATGCTCTCTTTTTTTTTATGCAAATGCAAATGCAAAAATTTTTTTTTTGACATTTTCTCTCTCTTTTTTTTTATCGCAGGGCGGAAATCGTTTCGTGACAGAGCAACTGAACAAGATGAAGACTCGAGGATCAGTGGAGTCCGTAGTTGACCTATGGGATCGGCTTCCGGATGCGGGCCGAGGAGATTTGCCGAGTCCGAGACAGATTGTTGTTGAGACCGGGCTTTGGGAGTTCGTGGAGTGCTTGAGGGGACTGGTCAAGTTCCCTAAGAGCAAGGGCTTGATGTTTGCTTTGGCACAGCATTGGTGGGATGCGACCCACACGTTCCACTTCTTCTGGGGCGAGGCGACGGTTACGCCTTCTGACTATGCTGCGATCACAGGTCTGTCCTTCAATGGACGCAGCATTGAGTGGAGAGACGGCTATAGTGACGCGGACCTGCAGGAGCTTCTGGGATTTTCCCCTATTCCCAAAAAGGGGATGGGGATGGAGTATGCCGTGGTTTGCGGGAAGATTGTGGAGAGCATCGCGAGCTACGAGGCTGAGGAGGATAGGGTTAGCGCCGAGCAGATTGCTAGGGCCTTCTTGTGGTTTGCTTTCTCGAGCACGCTTTTTGGACACGCTGAGGGGACGGCAGTCTTTGCCTTGCTGAGGTCCTTGGAGGACATGGAGACGGTTGGAGATGTCTCTTGGGGAGAGGCCGGGCTGGCTGAGCTTTACTTTGCTCTCGATAGATACAGCCGGAAGGCTGTGAGCTCCTTATACTGCTTTGAGTTCGCTCTGGAGGTATAAGCTTTCTTTTTGCTTTCTTTTTTCTTTTTGAGCACGCACTTTTCTTTTTGCACTTGGATTGATTTGATCTTTGCCTTTCGCAGGTATGGGCTCTGGAGTTTTTCCAGGTCACGCTGTGGCGGAAGCCGGAGGAGTACGTCGGGGCGTATCCGGCCATGCGCTCTTGGTTGAAGAATGCTCGGGAGAAGATAGGCTCTAGGGGGTGTACTACTCTCAGATATGCGGATTGCCTTCCTTTGGTGAGGGCTGAGACAGATGAGGGGATGATTTTCTATCCCTGGGATCGCTTTGAGGTGGCGCAGCTGAAGGGCGCTGAGATTTGGACTGTGCAGCGGAGGATTCTGAGGGGTCTGACTTGTGACGTCTATTACCTGGGAGAGAGGGTGACGCGCCAACATGGCGTGAATTCGCCTTTGCGGACACCGATGGAGCCTCCTGCCGATATGATGCATCCGAGTGACCGATCCGTGACCTGGGATGATTACCGAGCCGGCCAGCACTTTTCGGATTTCGTGGCGACTGAGCCATATGCGACATTTGTCTTGAGGAGGCTGAAGACGCCCCAGGTTCTTCATAGAGAGGGATATGGGATCCCACGGTATCCTCGGATGAACTTCTCGTACATCCAGGATGGGATTAGATTGAGGGTGGAGATTCCTCAGCCCGAGCGGCTTCCACGAGCTTTCCGGCCTCGTCCGGGTATGAAGGTATGGCTTTTTACGTTTCTGCCTCTTCCTTTCTTTCTTTCGCTTCAGCATCATTTCTTTTCTTGACGCTTTTGCTTTTGTGCAGTTCACAGAGGTGGTCGTCGAGAAGCTGACGAAGCAAGTGATCGGGGCTAAGAGATTTATACGGAGGATGGTTGCTTGCGGGGCACCTCAGGCTAGAGCTAGACGACCACGGCCGGCGCCTGTCAGACGGGAGGCTTCCCCTATTCCATCGGAGACTTCTTCTGAGACCCCTCTTTCTCCTCTCATTGATCCTCGCGCGGCACTGCCTTCAGATCACGTCATTCTCGGGGATCCGTACGGGCAGGGACACGTCTGGCGGCATGGTGGGTCGTCTCCGTACGTTCAGGAGTCTGACGCCTTCACTTTTGGATATGATTTCTTCAGGGATCTGGGTTTGCCCTATCAGAGTGTGCCGGTTGGTCCCGACGAGCCTCTTTCTGGAGACGAGGACGATTCTGAGCCCGAGACTTTCAGGGCTCCTGATGAGGCGGGCCCGAGCCGCAAGAGGGACCGGGGACAGACGTCAGGCGCTGGGGATTCTGACTGATTATCCTTTGGGATTTTTTTTTTTGAGACTGTACTTGTTTAGACAGATGCATATTTTTTTTATTATTTTTTTTTTGATGTAATAATTTAGGATTATTAATGTTTTTTTTTTTTGGAATGTAATTATTTAGGATTATTATTTTATGAATGCAATGCAGTATGAATGCAGTGTTGCATGAGCCTTTGTTTTTTGGTTTGGGGAGGTTTTTGGCACAGGTTTCGAGCAACCGAGACAGAATATTCCTCTTTTGGTGTAGCAGCTTGGACTGTTGCAGATTTTTCTGATGGGGAACAAACATGTCCGCGCGGACTGGACAGGAATCTGACACTGTCCTTTAATTTTGCTTCAGATTCGGTCTTGCTTTATTTCAAATTTGAATATCCTCTTCAACCTCCAGTCCAAATAGCCATTTTCGGGGAGAAAGAGAGAAGAAACATGGAAAACCTTAGAAAAGCTCCATCAAAATTGTCCCAAGAATCCCAAATGTCATTTTTCAACAAATTCAAGGATTGGTCTCGGGAGATCATGCATGAGAGGAGGTCATTCTTTGAAGAACGGTATAAGGTGAAGTGTTTATGGTCTCTCAAGGAGTTGATTCCGGATTATGGTCTTTTGAGGGCTTCTTCCTCATTTTGGGACACTAGAAGGCATGTCTTTTGCCTTTCTTACAATGAAATGGTCCCGACCGTCGAGGAATTTCGGGCCTTGCTTGGTGGTCCGGAGGTGGAAGAGATAGCGGTTCCTTTGCCCGGAGGAGCTTCTTTTGTTGACAAGTTGTGCAACCTCCTTCATCTTTCCCCGGAGGAAGCACGAGGTATGATCCGCGGTCCCGATCATTTCGATATTTCCGGTCTTCCCGACAGATTTAGGGGCCTAGGCTTGGATGATGCCTATTGGGATGCTTTTGCACTTTGCATGTTTGGCACCCTGTTCATGGTCTATTCTTTTGGGATCTGTCATCGATCTCTGCTAGATGTTGTTGTTCACTGTCGCCTGGGCAGAGATGTCGTTCCTTTGATTTTGGGAGAGACCTTTCATGCTCTCGACAGATTAGCTACCGGGAGGCGGTATATGTACGGGGGCAGTTCGTTTCTTTTGTCCCTGTGGCTGATGGAGCGCCTGGGGGCTCTTCGGGAAACTTCGGATATGATCAAGCCTTGGACATTTGCCAGGAGAGGGGTTGCTGTAGATTTTGATGATCAGGGCTCATGGGAGCGTTGGATGGCGGGTCGCCAGACTGAAGATATCAGATGGTCGGTGCCTCATTGGCGGGTGGAGACTCGCAGAGTGCTCCAGGACGGGTCCCATGTGGTCATGCTTCCGGGGCTTTCTCAGTCCAGCTTCTACATTCCGGCTCTGGTTCTGAGACAGTTCGGCTTGGAGCAGGTTCCTTTGGAGGACTTTGATGATGTAGCCACTAGGGTGGTGGCTTCTTTTTCTATGGATGACCCTTCGGTATTTCCCTTTCTGTCCCGAGTATGGAGGTATGATTCCTTTCCTCTTCGGGTTATCCTCAGGCATCCGAGACCGGTGTTCCTGACCACTTGGTACTTGGACTGGTACGAGAGTGTAAGTACCCCAATCTGGATCACCCCCTTTCAAACACACGGGAAACACCGCAGACTCATCCACGCAGTCTCAGAGACCTCTCTCACTCAAAACCCTCTCAAAACCCTCTCAAACCCCCAACCAAACCAAGGGAGGAGCCTTTCTGGGATAAAAAGGGACAAAAGGACCTTTTGGGAATTTTCAGGAAATCAGAAAAGCAATTAAGGTCCGTACGGACCTCTTAGTTTCAATGATTACTGAATCCCCTTAAAGTCCACAATATTCCCTCTAATCCCGGGGAAAATGATTACTTCCCTGCAGAGTTGGTCCGTACGGACCTCTTTGCATGCAAGATGGTCCGTACGGACCTTATTGCTCAGGGAACACCATCATTCCGTAATATTCTCCATCATTGCGCATTCCCTCAAATCGAGGAAATCCAAAATTCTGGATAACCAAGAAGGTCCGTACCTTGACCTCTTTGCTCCGAAATTTTTACTATAAATAGAGGGCTTCCCCTCCTCATTTTCACACACCTCCCTCTTCTCTCTTCCTCCCTTAGCCTTCTCGGCTCCCCTCTAAGTCCTCTTGAGGCACTCCCGCCCCTTTCGGATCCTTCCGAGGCCTTCCGAGCTCCCTCGTGGTGCTCCGAAGCCTCCCGAGCGCTCCCGAGACGCTTCCGCGCTGCCCCGAGGCACTCTCGAGGTACTCGAGGCCCCTCGTGGTACTCCGAGGCCTCGCCTCGGTCTTTCCACCTGTCCCGGCTCTTTCCGAGTCAAACCGACGATCCCAAACCACGCCGAAACTCCGCCCGAGTGACTCCCGCCACCACAACGCACGCCGAACCTCTCGCCCGAGTGATCCCGACGATCCCCACGCACGCCGAACCTCTCGCCCGAACGCAGCCTCGCAACATCAACTCACGCCGAAACTCGTCCGCAGACAACCGGCCCTCCCGAAGCAATCCCGATCCGCACCGAACGCTACTCCGACCTCAAACACATTCCCAAGCGGAAGACAGACGCGAACCAACATTGGTAAGGCTTCCTTCCATTACTATTTCAATACATTTTCATACATAGCATACAATGTAGACATCCGATACAAAGATGCATTTTTAAAAGCACACACACACACACACAACATTTAAAGGATATTAGGGTATCCGAAAGACTCGTTTACGAGGCTACTCTAGTGAGCTCTAATATTCTAATATTCTCTTCCCGGAGTCATCTCGACCTCCGAACTCAAAATCTCATCACACAAAAACAGCTTTAAAATTATCTTTAAACCGATGCCCTTTTTCAATGTTTTGGGCTTAATAAAAACGGCGTGGCGACTCTACAAATGCGAAAACAAACGGCGAGACACCTCCAACGCGAAAGATGCCAGTATGCCGGCCGCGAGGCCTCCTCTGATCCGGTAATTTTTGGCGACTCATTGGGAAATTTGTTTTAAAAACTTTTAAACAAAACAAAAGATTTTTAAACGATGATGAGGGTCAAACTTTCATTTTACCCCTTCCTTTAACTCTGTCAGGTGTGTGTGCATCGTGCTTCGTTTTTATTTTACAAAAAAAATAAAAATAAAAAATTGCATCAATAAACATCTCGTGCATACATTTAAAATTCTTCAAAAACTTCTATTTTACTCGTAAAAGAATTTTAGAGACCGCACACTACGCGCACCGCCGCCTCGGTTACACCGCACTCTACTCACACCGCCGCCTCGGTTACACCGCACGCTACGCGCACCGCCGCCTCGGATACACCGCACACTACAACCCTCAACCCGGAGTGGTCTCGGTTGCAGTCCGTTAGGTCTTCCTAGGCCTCGGGCGCGCACGGGATCATTCCAAACATCCCATCCTAGCCAAGCGTCAACCCCGCACGTTTGAGTCTTGAGTCACACTCGTCTGCATCTCGGTTGGTTTTTACCCTCGTGTCATACAGCCTGGATACATATACCATGCCGGCCATTTTTCGAGTCAAGGCTCTAACTCAAGATCCCTTGCGCAAGCAAAGCGATGGAAGGTCATGCTAAAATCTTGACTCGATCTTGATTTCCTAAGTTACACCTGCACGATGTTCCGTCCCGATATACATCCATGCTTGCATGACACCATGTCATCACGCCTGATACGTCGCCCATGACGATATGACCCAGCCTAACGCCTAACGTCACAGATCCCTTGCGCAAGCAAGGTAAAGAGAGGTCATGCCGAACTCTTGACCCGATCTTGACTCAGCCGGCTCGGTTCACTATTCACATGGCTAACGCATCAAAACGAACATGACAGCTCGGTCCTTAGGTTCGATTTTTCTTTAGGCCGGTGGAAACCGCTTGCACTATAGGACCTCGCCCGGGGCCGTCCACCCCGGGAAGTCGAAATACTGTGTGCAAAACGAGGGGCTTATAGCCGCACAGATGGTCTCCACTGACCCAGGATCTAGCATAGTTGCGAAAAAGAAGAGCAATCTTTTCCAACCTACCTAGGACTCTGAAAAAAAAACATGCTTTAAGTAAATTAAAACAAAAAAAAAATCAATCAAAAAATAAAAGAAACGGAAACCGCATGCCACGTGAGCTTTCCCCCTTTTATCCCGTTAGGCCATTCCCGTGTCTAAACCTTGCCCATCACCCCTCCAAACTAACAGAGAGTGGTCGAGAGTACCCGGAACCCGTCTCCCAAAGGTCAAAACAAGAAGGTCCTACCCACCTTCCGTCACCAGACACCGTCAATTCCCCATGGCCAAGTCAGCTGGATAACAACGATGAGAACGGGACCTTACCCCCAAGAAATTTCCCAACATTGGAAGAAGTTTGGCAGTCCTCAGCGGCTATTGAGAAACGTCAAGGTGAGCAACAAGCCTCGATCGAAGGTGCCATGCACCACTTCGAACCTTAGCTACCCAACTACCTCGGGGCTTCCCAAGCCATGACCGCCCTACACTCTAACACCTCTCATTGTCTCCCGTAAGTCAACCCGTTACCTCGTACGAGCCATGCGCTTATGACGTAAGGCCACAAGACCTTCCAGAGGAAAGCCCGCCCATCCAGCCTCCCGAGGTCCCGTACCACCGCCGAACAACGAACACATCTCGGTGGGACGCCTCGCGACAGCAGGCTTGTCCGGAAATGGAATTCCAGATGCAATGAACGAGGGCCGTCCTCGACGAAAGAAGAAGCTATCTTCTCAACAAAAACCGAAAAAGAGGTATGAATCCGTGATCCCACAATGGAACCCTCGAGAACCCTCAGAAAGTTTGACTACTATGTCATCTACTCCAAAGAAATCTCCCTGCACTAGTTCTCGCACAAGTGGCCACGGCAATGTTTGCTCCATGATCACCGGGACGAAGCTTCGCACCGCCACCGAAGGCCCGAAGGTCCAGATAATCCAACCCCGTCTTGGGAAGATCTCAAAGCCACTATTGATGCTTCAAGAAAGCCATGACAAGAAACGAATTGAAATGCGCAGCCTGGCCTTACGCCAATCGTGCTCCTCCCACTCCTTAAACGGAGAGACAAGCAAAGCCATAAGTCCAGAGGTGAATGTTCCGACACGTTCCGGCCAAATCCCAAATAATCCTCCACGGACAGACAAAAGGCCATTCATACCCGAGCCACGAACCGAAAAGGGACCCTACGCCAAAGAAGCCGAAACCTTGGACCCAAAGGTCAAGATCCCCGTCTTGACACAGCCTCAAGCGCACTCAGCTAACATCTCACTCCCGGTCCTTACTCACTTCATCTTATCCGCACAAGCTCAAGTTGGAAGAAAGCTCGGCCTGCACTACGGTTCCCATCACAGCGACACCCGATGAAGCAGCTCAGATGATTGGCAACGTCAATTACAAGAATATCATCACCTTCACGCAGCTCGATCTTCCAAAATTTGGGGATGACCACAACGAGCCTCTCTACATGTCAAGAGCTTCAATCGGACGAGCGCCGTCTCCTGGGTGTTGGTAGATGGAGGATCATCCATGAACGTCCTTCCACCCAAAATGATGGATTTGCTAGGGATCAAAGCAATCGATCTAAAACCCTCGACTCAGCAATCAAGGCATACGACTCAACATCCCGCCCAGCCTTGGGAATAGCCACCTTGAACCTTTGGTTTGGAAAACAAATGGTCCCGACAGATTTCCAAGTCATCGACATCCCGATCACCTTCACCGCCATTTTGGGACGTCCTTGGCTACATCGTATCAATGGGGTGGCATCTACTCTCCATCGCTGCGTAAAGTTCGTCCAAGGAACAGATCTTACCATCATCTACTGAGATAGCATAGTCAACGAAAGGACCGAAACAAACGGCGTCCCGGCCTTAGAAATCAAACCCGACGATGATGGCATGATGCTAACAGTGGTTCACCATCGAAAGCCCAAAAGCCCAAGTGTGCCACATAGACCTCGCCTTTGATTTGGGACAAGATCCCTCCCCGATGAAAATGATGAAGCACATGAACTACATCCCGGGCTCGGCTTTGGGAAAACGCCATCGTGGCACTCAAAAGATCATCAATATCAAAGAACATGTAATACCCCGCATGGCCTCGGGATACTCTCCTACTCCCGAACACATTGCGGAGGACAAGCGAGCCGCACGAAAACGCTCCACGTATAACAAAAGAGGCTTGCACGCAATCTCCGATCTTCGTCCTTACAGCCTTCGACATGACCAAGTACTTCACAAGGAAGGCCGGCAACTTGGAAGAAGATCCGTAAAAGGGAACAGAGTTAATCGCCGCCAAACAAAGCCGGCCGACAACCATGGACAAGCTCCAGCAGAACTCCGGCAAGATTCGTAGGCCTCAAGCCAAATCCCGTCCGAAGAGCATTTCTCGACACACCGCCCGCCGGATCCACAACCACCACTATTCACAAAGAATTTTGGTTCAAGAAAACCCCTCTTTGGCGTAAGAACTCGAAAACTCTCCGTCAACACTCCCGCCTTCAACAAGCGGGACGAGTCCGCATTCGAGCTAGTAATGCCCAAGACCAAAGCAAGAGACTCCGCAGACGATGCTTGGGACGAACCACCGCTACACTCGCTTCTTCAAAGAAGAAATCGAGATGCCGATCTAATCGATTTTGTTTCTAATAACTCGTGATAGCAATGATCGGGAACGGTGACATAAAGCCTTTCAAGCCCCATCTCCTATCAAGCTCATGGCCACTCAATAACCGGGCCACCTTCTCCGGACTCCACCGCCAAAGAAAAAGGACATGATCGAACAACTTGGTCTCGACCCTCGAGTCCTAGAATCTAGTGTCAAAACTCATCCCGAGTCCATTAGCTTTGAATTTGAGTCTCTCGAGTCATCCGATGGCCTCGCGCCGAAGATTACGAACTCATTGCCAATAATGTATTCCCGTATGCTCTTAATGAATGCTTCGATCTTTCCGAGTATCCTCTCATTGCATCTTTAACAACCGATAAATTAACTAACACACAAACAGCTAATAACGATTCACTTGATAAAGAAGCGTGCATACATTAAATGAACAATACATTAAGCACATCTTTAAGCATGTTGTCAAACGAGAGAAAACCGGGCCCAAGCCGCTGAGGAGGTTTTAACCAAAGTGAATTTGGGAACCGCCAAGAGCCAAAAGAGACGCAAATCGGAAGTTTCTTCACCGGCACAGAGCAAGACGCATTGATCGCACCGCTCAAAGAGTTCGTGGACGTGTTTGCTTGGTCTTACCGAGACATGCCCGGATTAGATCCTAACATTGTAGAGCACCGGATCCCTCAATCCCGAGGCTAAGCCCATCAAGCAAAAGCTACGCCGAATCAAGCCGTAATGGTCTTTACAAGTCAAAGAGGAGATCGAAAAAATGCTCGCGTCGGCTTCATCGTGGTGATCTAGTACCCCACATGGCTCTCCAATATCGTCACGGTCACCAAGGCCAATGGAAAAGTACGCCGTTGCGTGGACTTCCGAGATCTCAACAAAGCAAGTCCCAAGGACGATTTTTCCACTACCCAACATCGACATGTTGGTAGACACTACAGCCAATTTCTCGAAGTCAAGTCCTTCGTGGACGGTTTTGCCGGCTACAATCAAATCAAGATGGCCGAAGAAGACCAAGAAAAGACAAATTTTCACAACCCCCGGGGAACCTATCACATACGCAATGCCGTTCGACTAAAGAACGCTCGGGGCTACCTACCAACGGGCAAAGAACCGCCCTCTTCCACGATATGATCCACAAAGAGATCGAAGTGTACGTCGATGACATGATCGTTCACTCAAAGGGATCAGACGGACAACACCTCACGCACTCCGAGAAAATTCTTCAATCGCTCCGAAAACACTCAATGAGGCTTAACCCCGCCAAATGCACATTCGGGGTTACCGAGGCAAGGTTTTGGGATACATGGTCACCGAGAGAGGCATCGAGGTGGATCCTCAAAAGATCAAGGCTATCATCGAAATGAGACCACCGCAAACTCGTACAGAGGTGAAAAGCTTCATGGGCCGCCCTGCAATATATCGCCCGCTTCGTCAACCAATTGACCTCTATGTGCGAGCCAATCTTCAAGCCGATGAAGAAGAACGCCGACATCGAATGGAACTCGAATGCCAAGATGCCTTTGAAAAATAAAAGCATACCTTGTGAGTCCTCCGATTCTCTCGTCCTCCCCACGAGGAAAAGCCACCGTTGCTATACCTAATCGTGACCGACACCGCAGCTTGGAGCCATGCTCGTCAAGAAAAGAAGGAGTCACGGTCGAAAATGCCATTTACTTCGCTCGCCGAAAGTTTCAAGGCAACAACTCAATTACTCACCCTCGAGAAAACCTGCGCAGCCTGTATGGGTTGTCGGAAACTACGGCACTACATGCACGCATACGCACACTTGGTTTCCAAAATGGACCTGGGCCAAGTACCTCTTCGACAAACCATCTCTCGTCAATGAGGCTCGCCAAATGGTCTTTCTTCCTAGCGGAATTTGACATCAAGTACGTAAACCAAAAGTCAATCAAGGGACGGGCCATGGCCGAACAACCGGCTAATTTCCCCACCAACGAGGCTCGAGGCCCCGAACCACAATTTCCAGAGAGGGAATCTTCACAATCGAAGGCGAAAATCGATGGCAACCGTTCTTCGACGGAGCGGCCAACAAAAGGGAAACCGCATCGGTATGCTCTGGTGGATCCCAAGGACGAGCACACCCCAATTGCTATAAAGCTCAATTTCGAGGTAACCAACAATGCCGCCGAATATGAAGCTCGCGCCGCCGGACTACAAGCCGCACTCGAGAGGAAATGTCCAAAACTCTAAGTTTATGGGACTCACTTTGATCATCAACCAAGTCTCCAACAAGTGGAAAACCATAGACCCTAAGCTTGCAAAATACTTCATGCCCGCATGGAGTGACCTCATCACACAATTCGAAGAGGTCACCTTCCATTACTTGCCAAGAGACCGAAACAGTTTGCAGATGCCTTAGCCACCTTGGCCTCCTCAGGGAAATCCCCGAAGGAAAAGCAATCAAACCCTTCAAAGTCGGGACGAAGGAAATTCCCGCCTACCGTTGTGAGATCGAACCGTAACCTAAGCCCATCAATGAGCCATGGTATAACCAGATCTTCCAATACCTCAAGAACGGGGAAACCACCTTTCATGAACAAGGAAGACCCACACACGTAGGGGATCAAAACCAAGAGCATCATGGCCCTAAAACGCCTCGCCTCTCACTTCGTCATCCTCGGGATATGTTATACAAGAAACGCTACCACGGGCCACTCCTACGCCGCGTCGCCCAAGAAGAAGCAAGCAAGTTCATGAACGAAGTCCACAATGGGGCTTGCGGTCCCTCACATGAATGCCGTGAGCCCCGATGCAAATCATTCTCAGGATGGGCTACTACTGGATCTCCATGGAGGCAGATTGCATCCACTTTGTCCGGCTACGACAAGTGCCAACGGTTCTCCAACCTCAATCATCTACCACCCCACGATCTCTACCGCATGACTACACCTCGCCCTTTCGCCACTGGGGAATTGACGTCATCGGGAAAATCGCTTCCGCCAGCAAGAATCTTGGCCACGAGTTCATCTTAGTAGCCATCGACTACTTCACCAAATGGGTCGAAGCCAAGTCCTACAAGGTACTTCACCTCCAAGAAGGTCGCGCATTTCCTCAAAGAAAACATCATCTCGCCGATACGCATCCCAAATGAGGTCATATCGTACAAACGGCTCACACTTCGAAGGGGAATTCGATAGACTGCCGTCAATGAATTCAAGATCACACGTCACAAATCTTCTCCCTACCGGCCACAAACAAATGGCGCCGTGGAAGCAGCAAACAAAACCCTCGAACGGATCATCCGAAAATGACCACCCGAGGATGAGATTGGCCCGAGAAGCCGCACCTTGCACTTTGGGGCTACCGCACATCGCCGTAATGTGCCCACGGGAGAAACCCCATTTGCCCCGACATACGGGATGGAAGCAGCTCCTTCCCATCGAGCTAGAAATTCCCTCACTCCGAGCGCCGCCGGAAAACGACATCAACGAAGTCGAATGGCTCCGAAGCCGACATGACGAATTGGCTCGCTAGACGAGCGACGACTAAAGGCCATGGAACACGCCCGAGCCTATCAAAGCAGGGATGGCTAGAGCTTTCGACAAGAAAGTCAAATCCCGAGACATCGTGAAGGCGACCAGACTCAAGAAAAGCCTCCCACTCGAACCAACCCACTGGGAAAATGGGAACCCACATGGATCGGCCCTTTCGTGGTTCAAAAGATCTTCTCCGGAGGCGCCATGAAGCAGACCTAGACGGCAATCCCTTCATGAATCCAAATAACGGAAGCAAACTTCGCAGACACTTCGTCAAGAAGAACAATTGCATCTCTTGGCACTCCATATAGTGTCGAACTACGCACTCGAGCCCTCTGGGGTCCTGGGAACGTAGGCAACCTTAATTGGTCCGGTCTAAAAACACACAAAAAAGTCAAAAGTTTGAATGTCAATCAAGACCTCCATCAAGCTACGCACTTTTCAAGAACACGCCCCAGCTCACCTTGACCAAGTCAAACGACTACGGCAACATCAAAGGACATCCGAGGGTCACTCAAGATCAAACGACCGACTCCACGTCCGCTTCCAAGCCAGGAGCTTGTCTTCGCCTCACGCGCTTCAAAAAAAAAAAAAATAGAGCTCGAGCAAGGGCTCACAAAAAAAGAGCTCGAGCAAAGGCTCACAAAAAACAAAAGAAGCTCAAAGCGTTAAGCTGCGAAATTGAGGTCAAGAGCCCGACGCCAACAAGAGGCAAGGAAGCTG